>JASDQU010508595.1:13586-25122 GCA_032191745.1 Picea mariana | reverse complement strand
CTCTGTGTATTTCCAATTCCAAGTACCTGTTCTTAGGGATCGTATTTAGTGTATGTATAAACTTGTGCGTCCATTCCTTATTTGGTACTGAACTCCATATGCTTCTACACTACTCAACATGATCTATTGTGTCACTTAATCCATAATATTTATGTACAATATCCTCAACCTTGATACCAAACCTTACTTGAATTAGTATTTTACACTAAGACCAATCTTCCATTCCTTATATATGTGGAACCCACCATCTGGCTGGAGTAGCTTTCAAGACCAAATCTAATGAAAAAAGTATCTGTTGTTTGGGTATGTGTAACTCAAATTACTTTAAAAAATAGTTCATATCAATCAATCCATCATACTTGGGTGGATCACATAACTCCATTCTAATCTAGTGAAATGATCGAGTTATGCGGGCACATTGTCTAGTTGATAGTTCATGCATCCTTTGCTGCCAATGTTCCATACCTTCCTTTGAATATGAGGCAAACAAGCTAATCATTCTCCAACTTAGTGAACCATATACAGTAGGGTTAACATAGTCCTCCATCCCTACAATCATGTTATACAAATTTTTATTTTATTTCCGTCTTGTTGGCTCTATGTACCTCTTTCCTTCTGTCGGATCCAATGGTGTGGTAACCTTCAAGTGTCCTACCTCAAATATCATTTCCCTCTTCTTCAGATTAATGATCACCTTATTATAAAAGGCCCATTCAAGTCCCATTAATGCTAGATATGGCTGACTATCATCTACAATGTCAATGACTTCGAAATATACTATGTTGTGCACCCCATCTATATTCATAGGTACTCCTATCAATTGACCAATTGGTACTATCTTGTGCTAGTTTTCCAACCTTAATTGAATAAGAGACCAAATAAAATTGGGTTTCCCCATAATTTCCCAGGTCTACTTTGGTAACACATTTACATCCGACCCCGAGTCTAAGATAAAATTATCCACATCATATTCCCTAATCTACACACTTAATTTGAACTCTCTATTAGTCCTCTTTTTGCAGAATACATGATTCACTACCCTCTGTGTTGTAGGTGAATCCCCTATGGACAAGTGGATTCCCTCTTTGTCTTTATACTCCTAAGGCCAAGACAAAAAAGTGCTTAACATGGACACTGACTTCCTTTTAGATCTAATGAAGCTAATAAATGAAAGAGAAGGAGAAATATATGTACCTTATTAGCGATGTTTGTCCTTGCAAAGTCTTGGCTGAGCTTCGATCCTGAGCTCCCTGATAGATCCTATAAGACAAACAAAGATACAATGAAATTCCTACTCTACTGAGATTATCTCAAATATAGATCCATCTACTGCAGACAAAATCATATGGAACAAGCACAAGTTTGAAAGAAATAGTCCAAGCATTGATTATATTAATGAGAACAAGTAAAAATACTTACAATCCTTTGAATGAAGGTGCAACAACTTCTTCTAGTTCTCCTTTTCCAACCCCTTTGCTCAAGTAATCTCCACTGATTACTTTGATGACATCTCACTCATGAGATCATAAGTTTGATGTAATTTCCAATCTCCATCCCCCTTTTTGCCATGAGGAGGCATCCTTATATAACCTTGGAGAGGCCCAACCACTTGAGAGATCTTTGGGATAAGTTGAGGATTCCTCTCCTTCAGTTCAGGATGTTCCCTAAGATCATTCCTTGACCATCTATTCAAATCCAACTATCTTCAGGAATTAAGGGATTCTTCCCTTATTTGTCTCAACAAACCCAAAACTTGCTCAGAAAAGGGTAGCACTCCTCCAAAAGGGTGCACAGGGTGCTCAAACACGCCCCCAAGGGGCGCCATCACTCCCTGACAGGAGGTAGGGAGCACTCCTCTCCAAAATCCATTTTTTAGTGGTTCTTTCAGTGGCAAAAGGTTTTTACTCCCTGTCAACTAATTTCTCTTCTTCAAAACTAGTCTTTGAGGTGTCTTAAGTGTATTTGTGATGTTGTTAGAGGCACGACATGGGAAAGATGACAGTATGATTTTTTTGACACTTGCAACACTTGCAGTCAAGATGCGACACTTGTGGAAAAGATGTGACACTTGCGACACTATCGAAGTGAGTAATTTTGAGGTGTAACAGATTGCCCCCCAAAGTACGAAGTTAGAATACGATGATGACTGAAGTACTTTGTAGACTTTTTAGAGCAAGGGTATGGACACATAGAAACCGAAAAAATCCACACACAACCATCAAAAAAATATTATGACATGTTTCAAACCCAAGGCAGACATACCTATGCTTGAGTGATAAAGACTTTTTAGGTATGGCCGCCATAAAATACATTGCAGATCCATAATTATATTGAAAAAATGGTATAGCCACTGAAGATAAAAATCTATACTCCTATGACCTAAACTCATCATATCCACGAAGAATACATAGTGGATCTATGAGATGACAAGACATAGCCACGACCAATACAAAGTGGATCTATGTAACAACATATGTGCCATAGTTCAAAAGAACTCCTTCGAAACCTGGGCAAAGTATACATAAGAGTGAAAAACTAAACCCAGGGACTTCTTACTGATCTTGATGTAGTATGAATCTAACCATGTGAATAGATGTTTTGATGTTGAACATGGCATAAACCACTTGATTACTGGTCAATGAGGTAAACCATTAACAAGCGTGAGGGAAATCACCATTGATGTCAATGATTCCCAAGGTACTCTAGTACATTCCGACGAATGTGAATGAATGAGCTGAAGTCGAACATCTGTGGAATCATTCGATTAGGGGTCAATGGTGTAAACCCACTGTCAGACATGATGAGGCCTGCCATTGAGGCATGTAGGTCCCAAAGTACTAACTGGTTTCTAAGTCTATCTCCTGGATAATGTGCTAAAGTCGATAGGAATAGACTCGTTGAAGGAGGGCCTTCATGTATCCCCCATCAATGACACGAAACTGACATAGAGATGTAATTGGTAGATCAAATGAACATGGACTGACACAGGTATTGAAACATGATATTTGTGATGGCTGACTCCCGAGGAAGATACTTCCCTTGAACACTGAGGCACAACAACAAAAACTTGACATAGACCAAAACTTGATGATGCAGTGGATGTTGTGACTTTTTTCATATGACCCAAAGGAGGAAAATAAACTTAGAGGATTGGCTCAGTGAAGAGGTTCAGTGGATCAAAATGCATGAAAAGAAAAAGTGCCATGTTCAAGGGAGACTGTAAGAGTTACTGGTAGTGTTCTAAAAAATTGCTTGGCTCACTTCTTTCAATTTTTTCCCCATGTAGATAGACGAGTACCTCTTTTTAATTTAACAATATTGAGGAGGGTAACACATGCTCGATATGAATCACCTTCGGTAAGTCCCTCTTCATTTGTTTAGCAAACTGGAAGAAGTAAGGGTTCAGTCCTGTATGGGCCCTTCAATATATGATTGTTTAATGAGTCTAGAGAAGGTAAACTCAATGGTTTTTCATATTTAGAGAGTCTAAAAACAACTTAAAGACAACTCCAATGTTGTCCTTTTTCATAATGTTAGTCTCGCGAGGCTGAAAAAGAGATAATTTATCACTCAAAAGATGCCCTTTCAAACCTTTTAATGAGTGGTAAAGGAAGCAAGATCACTCAACAATCTTTTCATGTTTAGAGAGTCTAAAAAGAGCTCAAAGATGACTCCAAGGGGTTCCTTTTTCGTATATCCATGCGAGTCCAAAAAAGCGATAAAATTCTACTCGGTTACATTCTCATGTTTTTTTGAGCATGAGAAAGAACAAAGGCTAAGCTCGGTATGCCCCCAGCTTGAAAGCTAGTGGCTTAACTCCAAAATGATCATCAAAGACTAGAGACATGCCCTCCAAGATTCAATTCATTCATCGACTTTGAGGTTGTCACCAATCTCTTTACTAGATGGAGAAAAAGGATAAGGGTGGATGAAATGAGGGTTCAAGAGAGGTGATTATTGCATTTTTATCGAGATTGACACAGGAAAAGAACTATGCTCAGGGCTCTGGGTTCAATCCCTATATTGTTGTTTCATTTTTTTAACGAGCTTGCTATAGAGAGGAAAACTATGCTCAAAGATTTAGTTTCATTTTTTAACAAGCTTGCCACAGAGAAGAGAAACTATGCTCATGACCTCTGTTTCATTTTTTAATGAGCTTGTTACATAGAAGAGAAACTGTGCTCGTGACCTTTGTTTCATTTTTTAATGAGCTTGCTATACAGAATATAAACTATGCTCATGGACACTTCTTGATCATGGCTTCCAAAAGAATAACACACTGGAAGGACACCATGTCAAGGGACAAAACTCGATCATGGCTTCCAGGAGATCTTCACTGGATGGAAGAAAATCACTCTGGAAGGAACACATGTCGAGGGTCACGACAAGGGTAAGGAGATTAGGCTCCAATAGATCTGCTGAAGATATCACCATGTTAATGACCGGATCCAAGTCATCAGAAGTTGAAGGCATGGGAGATGATTGAAAATAAACATTAGGAGGGGAGATAGAGTGTATATCTGCCTGAATTTCTTCACGATGGGGAAGAAAAGAGGATCAGTGATGGTTATCATCCCAAGGCTCGTCAATGCTCAACATTTCCATAATAGATTCATCCGAGGGAAAAATTGGGGAAATGTAGTCGATCGTAGACGACAAGGAACTTAACCTTGATGACATTGAGTATCTATCAGGTGCCAATAGATGTTGGTCATCCGAAGAGGGAGAAGTGGATTGTAAATGTATGATGTTTCAGTTGGACTAAGTGACATGGTGTCACCTAGTGCAGCGAATTCCAAGGGACTAGGTACAATCCAAGGGTTAGCGGATTCCAAATATTGATAAGCCGTGGTCAAAATCATATAGATAGTGGAAATATGATGTGTATTCGGTGGAAGTGGTGTAGGGAAGGTACCCATAAGGTTGGAATGTTTCAACAAGCCAACACCAACACTTTCATACATGATCTTGTGGTCTCCCAAGAAAGGAATGTTGTTGGTAGTGGGAGCGTGAGAATTGGTTGTGCATAAATCTAACTTATCAATAGTGACAATTTTTCCCTAATGAGGAAATTGTACACATCGAAATACCGATGAGGCAATGACAGTCATATCATAAAACCAACTTTTTCCAAGTAACAAGTTATAATTGAGGGGAGCATCGACCACCTCAACATCAACAGTGACGGTGTTTCCGCCTAATTGGAGGGATAGGGGCTGCAAGAGTCCATGCGGATGAAAACCTCACCCATCAAACACACGTAACATCATTGGGGATTTATTAAGTGTGGGTGATTTCAAGATTTTCCAATAGGCTAGAGACATGACACAAGTTGAGGCTCCCTCATCCAGAATAGTTCGGTGGATTTGTTGATTGTGAACAACAACATCAACTTGGAAAGCAAGTTGGTGAGAGAGTCGAGATGTACAATTATCCAAGTTCAACATGATATTGTTAGATGAATCAGGATCAAAAGTGCCAATAGAGTCCAAGACTGTTCTACATTAACTGGGATAGTGCTATAGAACTTCTAACGTAGACATAACACATGGTTCCTGAGCTAGATATTCAACAATGTTGTAGTGTTGGGTGGCACGTGAGCTAGGATTAAAGATAGACTTTCAGATAGTGCTCTTAGGAGGGTGTATGATAGAGTTGAATGTAGGTTTATCGATCTGGAGTGGTCCAGATGGAGGACTGATGGACGGAGGTCTAGCAAAGGATGGTGATGGATCCTGAGGAGAATCGTTAGTGATCTCCCCTTTATCTTGTTTAACTGGCATGTCATACGTCATCGAGTGAGTGGTTAAATCAATCTTGTTGAAGAGATAGATGTGGGCACTTGTTGAGGCCTCATCATGAGGAGTGTGGCTGGAACTTCCCCCTGGAGAGGGGGTTTGCGCAACCATGGATTACTGCTGAGGAAAAGGCTGAGTAAGCACAACGGGTTGGGAATTTCCTTTAAAGAGTTTGGCCACTTCATCTCGATGTGGACAGTCGCAAGTGTAGTGATCATCACCATAGATAAGACATGGGAACTTTAGTTTCCACTATGGTTTCTTTTTGTTAGCAGGTGGTGGGTTTTTAGCTTTTGGTTGTTCATTATTATTAGTCTTTTGGTTTTTATTCTTTGTCTTTTTCTTACCTCTAGTCTACTGTGAGGATGTAGACTGAACTTTATTTACCTCGGAGACTTGGGTATGAGAAGAGGTAGAGGGTGTGGTCGAACTAGGAGTGGATGTGGAAGTAGATCAAGGCGTAACTCCAGTCGACTGGGATGTAAATTGAGCTTTGACAGAACCAATAATGCCATCCGCATGTGATGAGGATGAAGGTTTGGATGGATCAGTAGTGGCACGAGTAACATTTGGGATTAACTCATACAAAGTACCATACTGTGAGTATACCAGATCTAAGTACTGTGCCCTGGCAATGGCTTCCTCTTCGGTGACTACGCCACCCATAGAGACGTCTCGAGCGATCAGGGGTAAAAGTGATTTTGTGAACCATTTTGCCAATAATTGGTCAGGAATGATTGCTTTGATCAACCTTCATCGTCATCTCCATTCATGAATGTGATAAGAGATGTGCATGAAATTGGTTTGATGAAAAGAGGTCAAGAGTTCAGTACCCGTCTTGTATCAAATGGGTAGTTGAAAATGGGTGAGGAAGGACATGGCAAGGGAGTTGAAATCTTGAAAAGAACCACATGGTAGTTTGATATACCACTTAGCTGCCGAACCTGTAAGAGTTCACTGGAAAAAATGCAAACATATAGAGTCATCCATTAAGGAGTTTTATGAACACCATTAATCGAAAGTCATTACATGATTATTGGGGTCTTCACCAGCTTTACCGTCAAATTTTGGAATATCAAAAGGGAGTTTAGTTGGAATTATTGGCCAGAAAGGATAATGACGTATAGGATCATTGGTCAACTAAGACAAATCTGGGAACGGTAGATGTCAGTTGACCTGAGGGTGATACTGGTGCATCATAGGAACACTAGTAGGACCATAAAATGGATTAGGTGGATAATTTTAACCAGTAGGTCCTCCTGCATACAATTGTTGCTGACCAGGGTAGAGAGAATTTGAAGAGGGTTGAGAAACATTTGGGAGCAGAGGATAACCTAATGGATTTTAAGGATTATAATTTGATTTATGAGTTTTTCCATAAGGTGGATAGACATTTTTTCCATAAGGAGGATAAGGTTGTTGTTGTCCTTGAGAATGTTTCCCCCAAGGGAATAGTGGATTTCTCGGAAAAGGAGTGTGCCAAGGATTGGGTGTTGCAGGCGCATTCTATCTAGAAGGTTGATTATGGGCTCCAGTTTGAGGTTTCCCCCCAAACAAAGGTTCCCCCCCCAAACGAAGGTTTCCCTCCAAACAGAGGTTTCCCCCCATATGGAGGTTTCCCTCCAAATGAAGGTTGCCCCCCAAATGGAGGTTGCCCCCCAGACAGAGGTTGTCCTCCTAAAGGAGGTTGCCCTCCAAAAAAAGGTTTCCCCCCAGGATGAGGTTGAGTTCTTGGAATTTGGAAACTAGACATAAGCGATTGAACAATGTTGCTTAATGGATTAGAGCCACCAAGACCAGTCCCTCCGGGTTTTTGTGCAGGTATAGAACTTCTGGGTATAACTTGGGTAGTGTTGACAGTGGAAGGATTGAGTGCTCTTTACCTAAGGGGAAGTGATGAGGAAGGTCGAGATGATAGTGGTGTACCGATGGGAGCTTGGTTGACCACCACATTACCGGTGGGTATAGTCGCAATGTGAGGGACCATTGTAGAATGGGCCATCTGGAGAGAAATGGTGGAACTTGGACCAACAGACTGCATATTCAGACCAATAGACGGTGTGATAGAAATAATGATTGTACCAATAAAGTGATATAAAGGTATGGTATAGGTAATAGATGTTTCAGGTAATTGGGATATGATAGGCATATCAACAACTATTCCTAATCCGTAATGATATCGCACCATGCGAGGTGGGATTTGAACTATATCAGAAGTCCAAAGGGGGTTTCTGACCAGAGGATTTGAAGAAGGCCCGGTCAGAATTTCAGAACGATCAATGACAACAAGTTCTCTGGATGAATTCATCTGGAGAAAATGCCTTTCATATCCCGCAGGAATGCGAAAAGCCTCCATAGGATCCGTAACAATTTGAAAACCTTCTAAAGAAGTTGAAACTTCTTCTTGTGAGGTTATAATGTTGTGGAATTCGCTCTGTTTAGGAGAGCCCTCCATATCATGAGGGGTTAAAGGGGGAGAATCTTCCATATTTTTTGGGGGAAGTCCCTATACCCTACGCGGACAGCGTGGAGGGTCGATGTTGGTGGAGAAAATATAATGAAAGAAATCTATGGCCAACTAACAAAAAAGAAACAACATGCACTAATCAAATCTAGGAATCGAACCAAGCAAACAAAACCTTCTTTCGAAGACCATACTAGTTGGTGATGAAATCCAATGTCGCATGATCAAGTCAAGAAGGGGCTAGGATATGGTGGATCAAACTACAATGGCAACCTGCTTAATGGACTTTCACCTTGGTGCAAACTTCCACATAGTAATTGTGGATTTACCCTCCAAGGAGCTCGAGTGAGTTTGACCAATGTCTTTTCTAGGTACAGTGAGACTTCCATTCACCATCACCTCGTGTAAGTACCTAAAGATTATGGCAACTAAGGAAACCAATTCAAAGTTAGCCCCTGGGTGGGTACAGTCAACAGTCTGATACAAACGTATGGGCAGGATAACAAGTCCAAAATCAACTCGAGAGGTTCCCACACATAATCATGGGTATACCCTCAAGTGACCCCCAATACACGATCCGACCACTACAAACATTTGAACCACAGAGGGATAATCTCCGTAACTCTCCCGAATGTGACCTCATGCGTAACCCCTGTGTGAGAGGGGGATCCCAGAAAGCCTATATGACAATTGTATTTGACTCTTCCTATCTTAGGATGCTAATGCTGGTGTTGAAAAATTTGGAGAGTTGTATTCACAACCTAATCCAAAGTGCTAATCCTAGTCTAGTGTTGGTGGAAGATCCTAAAAAAAAAATGTTCTAGATAATTTTTAATTAGCATTCATTTTGTAGTTGTTCTTTACTCAAAGGGTGTATGACAATGAAACCGATGGTGTTATGATTCAATTCCCCAAAAATGCATAAGAAAATGATAAGCAATCTTGTCTTTCAATGAATGCCTATTTAAGGGAAAGAGAGAAAGTTATTTTCATTATCAAACACTAAGATGCAACATCCTCATACAATTGTTTCTCAATCAAATCCAATGCAATGCTAAAAATTTTAGAAAATTCCTTTCTAATATCGAAAAACAATCATAAAAAGTATCCTACTGATTTGTGTGTGAGTGATGGTCAATATGATGTAAAAAACTTCTGACGTTAATCAGACTTTAAGATCTATAATATCCAGACAACCAAAAGTGGATTTCACACAAAAAAAGACATACTCTCATTGTGATTAAACAAGAAAGACAAAGATAACAAAATTTGCAAAAAGAGAACCAAAGACTCAAAAGAAAAATTGAAAAAGGTTTGGGCAAAAATGATCTCAAAGATTGGATGGGATGGTGCACAAATCTTTGAAATTCCTCACAAAGGTTTCCACTTAGCCAAATAAATGAGAAGAAAAACAATAAGATAACTCTAAATCAACAACGATGAAGAGTGACCTCAAAGAAAGGAAAGAAAATGTCAAAATTCCAAACAAGAAGAGATCAATTCTTAGAAAATAGGGTGTTGAAGGCCAATACCATTATGAACTGAGATTTATAAAACTCTTGAGACAATGCCAAGATTAAGAAATAGCTTCAAAGAATGTAAATTCTAGAGAATTTCTCACAGAAAGGGGTAGCTCTCTGGTGTAAGGCGCACTAGAGTGTTCCAGTGCTCTGAATGAGGCCAATAGGGAGTGCTAGTACTCTCTCAGTAACAGAAGAGGAGCACTTTGCTCTCAAAACTCAAAAAAGTGCTAAGAAAAACAAATTTCCAAATTGACTCAGTAAATTAGGGTGAATTAGATGAAATAAAGAGGCAATCAATCAAATCTAAGAACAAAAAAAAAACAATATGGAAAGGGTCAAAATGGTGGGCAAAGGGCCAAAACACGATCTAGGAAAAGAAACAAAAATTAGATCTCCCCATTGGAGTCGCCGATTTCTATTGTAGGTGAATCCCCCTACGGACAAGTGGATTCCCTCTTGGTCTCTAGACTCCTAAGGCCAAGACAGAAAAGTGATTAACATGGACACTGACTTCATTTTAGATATAATCAAGCTAATAAATGAAAGAGAAGGAGAAAGATATGTACCTTATCAGTGATGTTTTTCCTTGCGAATTCCTGGCCGAGTTTCGATCCTGAGCTCCCTGATAGATCTTGTAATACAAACAAAGATACAATGGACTTCCTACTCTACTGCGATTAGCTCAAATATAGATCCATCTACTGCAGAAAAACTCATATGGAACAAGCATAAGTTTGAAATAAACAGGCCAAACATTGATTATATTAATGAGAACAAGTAAAAATGCTTACAATCCTTGAATGAAGGTGCAACAACTTCTTCCAATTCTCCTTTTCCAACCCCTTTTCTCAAGTAATCTCCACTAATTTATTTGATGACATCTCACTCATGAGATCATAAGTTTGATGTAATTCCCAATCTCCATCCCCCCTTTCACCATGAGGAGGCCTGCATATATAACCTTGGAGAGGCCCAACCAATTGAGAGATCTTTGGGATAAGTTGAGGATTCCTCTCCTTCAGTTGAGGATATTCCCTAAGATCATGCCTTGACCATCTATTCAAATCCAACTACCTTAAGGAATTGAGGGATTATTCCCTTATTTGTCTCAACAAACCCAAAACTTGCTCAGAAAAGGGTAGCGCTCCCCCAAAAGGGTGCACAGGGCGCTCAAAATCTCCCCCAAAGAGGCTCAGGGGGTGTCAACACTCCCTGATAGTGGGTAGGGGAGCGCTCCTCTCCAAAATCCATTTTTTAGTGGCTCTTTCATTGGCAAAAGGTCTGTACTCCCTGTCAATTGATTTCTCTTCTTCAAAACTAGTCTTTGAGGTGTCTTAAGTGTCTTTGTGATGCCATTAGAGGCACGGCATGGGAAAGATGGAAGTATGATGTTTGTGACACTTGCAACACTTGTAGTCAAGATATGACACTTGCAGACAAGATGTGACACTTACAACACTTGTAATGATGACACTTGCGACACTATCAAAATGAGTAATTTTGAGGTGTAACACTTTGTGTGATAGGAATTTCCCTTTCTCGTGCATAATGACCAATCATGTTGCATAATACATTTAGTGAAATTCCTCTTTCATCAATTCTATTAAACTTCTCAGGAACTCCCATAGAGTGCTTACCTTCTCAAGTGCATTTTCTGGCATAGTACAATCACATACATGAGGCGCAAATGATTTTGATGCTATCTAGTCTAGTCCTAGTATCTATTTTTTGGTCCTATGATACATCTCCTT
>JASDQU010508594.1:60510-79822 GCA_032191745.1 Picea mariana | reverse complement strand
AGTAAAGTGGATTCTCAGGTATTTGAGAGGTATTGCTACTCATGCATTATGTTTTGGAGGTTCAGACATTTTTCTATAGGGATATGTTGATTCAGATGTGGCAGGTGATAAATACAACAGAAGGAGCACCACAGGGTATGTTTTTACTATAGGTGGAACAACAGTAAGTTGGATTTCGAAACTACAAAAAGTTGTTGCACTTTCAACAACAACGACAGAGTATGTTGTTTCTATAGAGGCTAGTAAAGAGATGATTTGGTTACAAAGGTTTATGGAGGAATTGGGAAAGAAGCAGGAGAATAGCAGGTTGTACTGTGATAGTGAAAGTGCAATTCATCTTGCAAAGAACCCAACCCTCCATTCGAAGACTAAGCATATACAGTTGAGGTACCACTTCATACGATCTGCCTTGGAAGATGGACATTTGAAGTTGGAAAAGATACACACTAGTCAGAATTCTGCAAACATGTTAACAAAGGGAGTAACCAGAGAGAAACGGAGTTCTTGCTCAGTTTCAGTTGATCTTCAAGAATGAAGATGAAGATGAGAAATTTACCAGGTCCAAGAAGGTTCAGAGTCCAGCATATACAGCAGCAGTGGAGTTGTTGAGATCAGTCTCCAAGTGGGAGATTATTGGTTGTGGAGCCTGATTATCTTCTTGATTCAGAGGTCCTTACTTTCAGTCATGTTTATACCCCATGAAGACTTTACATCCTAGAAGTATGTACACTCTTCCACATGGGGAAGTGTAGAGGGGGGGTACCCCCTCTACGCGGTCCAAGGGGGCTATCCCCCCAACTAGGGGGTTCAAGGGCGAAGCCCTCAAAGGAAAAATTGTCTTGTAAATGTATATTGTAATTTCATTGTAAATCTGGACCGTTCATTATAAGATCGCAGATCTAACAGTAGAATTTATGTTAGGGTTTTTTTCCCTAGAAGGCAACCCTCTGTTATGAGGGAAATGTATTGCGGCTATGCATGATGGCAAGTATTGTATTATAAGAGAGGATACTGTGAGAGAAAGAAGAGGAAGTTACAGCGGGTTTTGTTGTAGGTTGTATCCCTTCATTTGTTGGATAATAATAAAGGAAAGACCTGGAAATTTCTCTTGTGAATGTAGCCCACACTGGGTGAACAACGTAAATCTGTGTCTCTATTGTATTGTGTATCTTCTTTGTTTTGTTTCTGCATTTGTTTTATTTTATTGCTCCGCGGTCCTATTTTTCTAACACAATCCTCCATCCTTAAGAAGCAATGGTCTCCATTGCGTTGAGTTCCCCCATCAGATGAGTAAATTTCTATTGAATTTGGCCCTGGGTGAGCCAATTGTCTTGGTACAGGATCTTCCCTACTTTGATGACTCGATAAATATGGATTCTTTATTGTCAAGTGCCTTTGATATGTGTGTCAACAATCTAACCACTAGATGCCTGTTGTATGAATTCGGGGTTGAGCTCTGTTGCTGTTAGTTGTTCTGCTACATCTAAGGTGTCCAATAATGGTGGGAAATAAGGCTGAAGGAGGTCTACATTGAACACTGGGTGCAGGCCAAAGAAATGAAGAATGTTGAGCTCAAAAAAATTATCCTCCACAGCCTTGGTGATGGTGTACGACCCATAACGGAGTGGGTGAAGCATTTAATGGGGTTCTGTAAGGCGTTCTTTCTACAAGTGCAACCAAACTTTGTCGCCCACCTGAAATGTATGTTTACCCGATGTTTATCATGGCGTTTCTTGTACTTGTCATTGGACTTCTATAGGATATCATGAACCTGTTAGTGGATGTGCTGAATCCACTCAATGAACCGTGTGGCTTTGTCAGCTTCAGTTGGAGGAGGAGATGAGTCGGTCGAGGTGACCACAAGGGGAAGTGCAACATCTATGGGACCCAATGGTTGGAAGCCCAGCCCCACCTGAAAGGGGTTGTGGTCGGTTGAGCTATGCGGGGCTCGGTTGTAGCTATGCTAGACATAGGGAAGACTCTCATCCCAAGTGTGAGGATGCTTGGAATTATACATGCGTGGAATATGCACGATCATTCAATTTACGACCTCGGTTTGGCCATCTGTCTAGGGGTGGAAGGTCGTGTATTTGATGAGCTTGGTGTCCAACAGTGACCAGAGGCTCAACCAAAATGTGCTGAGAATTCGACTATCCCGATCTAAGAAAATGGTTTGTGGGATCCCAAAATGTACCCAGACTCGTTCAAAGAAGAGCTTGGTAGCGGCTTCTGTTGTGATGTTCTTCTTGCAGGCAACCAGAATCGTCATCTTAGAAAAACGATCAACAACCACAAAAACACAATCATTTCCCCGCTTGGTGGATGGGAGGCCCAAAACGTAGTCCATTGAGATAGATTCCCATGGCCTGTCAAAAGTAGGAAGAGGGGTGTAGAGTCCCTGTTTCTTAATCATCGGTTTGACAATAGCGCAGGCAGTGTAGGACCTGGTATACTTGTTGACCTCCTGTCGAAGTTTCGGCCAGTATAAATGTTTCTGTAGCATTGTCACTATCTTTTTGATGCCGAAGTGTCCTGTCACTCGGCTGTAGTGGGCTTCCCATATCATCTTTGGTCACTTGCTTGATCGAATGCAAATATGGCCCAAACAACACAACAACCCATTCTGAAGATGGAAATTATTGACAATTACGTTTGCACCCAACATTTGGTAGGTGGTGGTGAAGTTCAGTTTTGTCTCATAGAGTTGGAGCCATCCAGAGGTCTCATAGCCACAAGAGTCTAGCACCATGGTGAGTGTCGCGACTAGTGGTCTACTGAGGTAATCAACAACGCAGTTGGCGCTTCATGTTTTATACTTGATGTTGAGGTGGAATTGTTGTAAGCATGTGGACCACTTTTGATGGCGTTCATTCTGTAATTTGTCTTATGTCTACATAAACTGCAGTGGTTTATGATAAGTGTAGATGACTGTCTCGCTCCCAGAAATGTAATGTCTCCACTAGCGGTTGGCTTCCACAATGGAGTACATTTTTTTGTCGTTAGTAGGTTACTTACGGACAACATCTGATAGTGTCTCACTATGATAGGCCACGGGGTGGTCGTGCTGAGTGAGAACGACACCCACAACATAGTCTAAAGCATCTGTCTCAATCTCAAAGGGTTGTTGCAGGTCTAGTAGTGAAAGTATTGGGGCTCAACACAAACGTTGCTTCAAATCATCGAACACTTGTTGTTGGGACTGACCCCACACAAATTTTGCCTTACCACCACCTCTGGTTATTTGGTTGAGGGCCCATGCAATATGGGAGAATCCCAACATGAACCTGCGGTAGAAATTGGCAAGGCCCAAGAAGCTTCGTAGCTTAGTGAGTGTGGTTGGGGTTGGTCAGTCACAAATGACTTGGATCTTGGTTGGATCCACATGTATGCCATGTTGATCAATATTGTAGCTCAAGTAATTGACCATGTCCATGCCGAAGGAGCATTTTTTCAAGTTGGCGTATAGCTTATGCTGCCGCAAGGTGTGCAGAACCTGCTAAATATAATGCAAGTGTTCTTCCCAAAACTTGTTGTAAATGAGAATGTCATCTAGATACACCACTACTAAAGCATTGGTGAATGGTCGCAAGATATCGTCCATCATCCTCATGAAAGTTGTTGTAGCATTTCTCAAACCAAAGGGCATGACCAACCATTCAAAAAGGTCTTCCTTTGACTTGAAGGCGGTCTTCCATACGTTTGTCTATTCTATCGGGACCTGGTGGTAGCCAGACTTCAGATCAATCTTATTGAAGTATTTGGCCCCCGTGAGTTGATCAAAGAGGTCGTCAATTCATGGAATTGGGTACCAGTTTCTGATTGTGATTTTATTCAGGGTCCGATAATCAATGTAGAGTTGTCAAGTTCCATATTTCTTCTGTACCAGCACGATTGGTCTCCCGCAAGGTGATGAGATGGGACAGATGTGTCCCTTGTGGAGCAGTTCTTGGATCTTTTACTTAATCTCCTCATTCTCTAACATAGAGTGACGATAGACTGGCCCATTGGGAAGCAGTGCATCAGGTGTCAGATTGATAGGGTGCTTGACCTGACAGTGCAGAGTTACCCCGATAGATGAGGAGAAGATATCCGAGTATTCTTCGACGACCTTATCTACTTGCTTCTGCTTTGTGGAGAGGTCGGTCGTAGAGACCCTAGATGTGGCTGTGATATTTCTCTCATTCCGAGAGAGAATCACGAAGATGACAAACTTCCCCGTCTAAGAAATGACCTTCCTACATTGTTTGGCAGAGATCAAGGAAATAACACTAGGTGGGACTGCCTCAGGGATCCTATACAATTTCCTGTTCAAAGTAGTAATAACACTACGAGGCCTAGACTCATATGCAGCATGACATTTCCATAAATAAGATTGGCCCAAAATAACATCACAAACTTTGAGAGGAGAAACATCACACAATACTTCATCTTTGAAGGGCTTGATGTCGTATGATAGTCGACACTATTGGCTCATGCAAAAATCGCTTCCTTCATGTAGCCATCCAATGGTGTAGGGTTGTAGGTGCAGCGTTGTCGGCAGGGCCAGCCGCTTGACGACCTCTGCTGAGATGAGGTTCTTCTGGCTATCACTATCAACGATGAAGTGCAGCAGGGTTCCTTTTACCCACATCTATGAATGGAAGAAGCGCTCTCTTTCTTTTGGCTCGTCTAGTTCATCAGGCTAGAGCTTGGTGGTAGCAATGGTGGCATTGGGTTCCATGTCAATGATTCGTCTTCCCCTTTCTAGTTCTAACTCATAGTCAAAACCCACATCTGATTCAAAAGCTTTCACTTCGTCCACCAATGATGGCTTTGAATGACAATCAACAGTGTTATGCCAAGGGCTCTTATGGAAGTCGCACCACTTCCTGGTATCTTTCTTTGTCTTTCTGGTGACCCTCTTTACTTGTGGCTTGGACTGGTTGTCCTGATACTATCCATCTTTGCTCTGTCCTTTGTTCTGTGGGTTGGGGCCGCCCTTTCCTCTGTTTTTCTGTGAGGGGTTCCCGTGTCCAAATTGCCACATCTTTTGTTTGAGCTTTTGCTCGATTTTGAAGGGCATAACGATAGGCCACGCCCAAGGACGAGATGTCTAGAAATTTCAGTTCGGTCTGGGTGTATCTATGCAGAGCACCACAATATTTGAGCACCAGATGTCGCTCTGAATCTTTGATACCCATCTTGGTGCGCAAGGTATGGAAGATATTTGTGAACTCTGGCACTGCTTGGTCTCCTTTTTGCTGCAGTGTGRTCCATTTGGTATACAAGTCGTCATAACTTCCAACAGGGCAGTATTGTTCCTTAATAGCATCTCTGAAGGATTCCCAGGTGGTCGTGACTTTAAATAACGAGGGTTCCTTTATTTTCTTTTGCTCACAGAAAGTTTCCTACCAATCTTTGACATGGGGAACGATTTTGAAGAGTGCAAAAATAATCTTTTCTCTATTCGAAAAGTTATGAACCAAAAAATACCCTTCTAGTAGATTCAACCACTTGTCTACACCATCTACATCTATCTGACCTTCAAATACAGAAATATCGAAGTTTATTTGTACCTTGAAGGGGGTGGCACCTCCGCTCGAAGAAGATGTGTCACCTATTGGTAGTCACTGAAGGATTTGCGTGAAACTATCCATCATCTCGTTCCTCTGTTGCGTGGGGGCTTCCTCAAGCAAAATTTTGAAAGGATCTCTTGTCCCATCATCTTTATTTTCTCTTGCCATGAGAGGTCATTTGGGCGTGTGAGATTGTTGGTCCTCAAGAGAAACAAGCTCAAGACCCAATTCTTTGTACTCTGACCTTGTTGGGGACATGCATTAAGACGACAAGGAGCAGACCCCTCTGATACCACTAATCCAGATTTTATGAGCAGAACAAAATGACTACATATTATTAACATGTGCTTAACACAGAATAACAGAGATATAGTAAAACTGGTTTTCTATTGAATAAGGAAATTAGTTGAAACTGTAAAATGTAGCGAAAAACAAGCTTGCTAGAATGGTGGTGGCTTATCTCTGAGGAAAGATGTGATTGTTGCACTCATTCACAAGAAAATAATTCCAATGAGGGTCTGAAGGCCTTTTTACAATAAATAGGAGTTTCAAAAACCCTAGACATCCAAAAACCTAACCCTAGGAGATGAAGCGCCAAAAGTCATGTGGGCCTCATTTGGGTAAGTCAGTGCATCAACTTCCCAGGGTCATAACTTTTGCATACGATCTCTATTTTAGGCGTACGATAGCTCGTTGGCAAGATCTATCCGAGGACTAGAATAGTGGTCAAAATTTTCATAAATTGATTTTTTATTGCAACATACCCAAAAAAACGTTGTTTAGGGCCTCAAAACGGCTCAAGAAGTTCAGGACCCGAAAAACTACTAAAAATAGTAAATTACGAAAATTGCCAGAAAAATGTTTTGAGCTAGCTGGAAAAGGTGGGTAGCCACCAATATCCACCTGAATCAATCCTCCCTCCTTAGGAAGCAATGGTCTTCATTGCATTGAGTTCTCCCATCAGATGAGGAAATTTCTGCTGAATTTGGCCCCGGGTGAGCCACTTGTCTTGGTGCAGGAGTTGCCCTGCTTTGACGACTCGATAAAGCTCGATCTTTTGTTGTTGAGTGCCGTTGATCTATGTGTCTAAAATCTGATCATTGGATGCTTGTTGTATGCAGTCGGGGTTGAGCTCTTTTGGTGTCATCTATTCTACTACGTCTGAGGTGTCCAATAATGGTGGAAAATAAGGCCGAAGGAGGTCCACGTTGAACATTGGGTGCAGGCCAAGGAAAGAAGGAATATTGAGCTCAAAAGCATTATCCCCCACAGCCTTGGTGATGGTGTACGACCCATAATGGAGTGGGCGAAGCTTCTGATGGGGTCCTGTAAGGCGTTCTTTCTGCAAGTGCAACCAAACTTTTTCGCCCACCTGAAACTTATGTGGCACCCGATGTTTATCATTGTGTTGCTTGTACTTGTAATTGGACTTCTGTAGGATACCATGAATCCATTGGTGGATGTGTTGGAACCACTCAATGAAATGGGTGACTTTGTCGACTTCAGTTGGAGCAGGAGATGAGTTGGTCGAGGTGATTGCAAGGGGAAGTGCAACATCTATGGGACCCAATGGTTGGAATCCAAACCCCACATGAAAGGGGTTGTGGCCGGTTGAGATATGCAAGGCTAGGTTGTAGCTATGCTAGACATAGGGAAGACTCTCATCCCATGTGAGAGGGTGCTTGAAATTATACATGCACAAGATATGCACGATCATTCAATTTACGACCTCGGTTTGACCATCTATATGGGGGTGGAAGGTCATGGATTTGGTGAGCTTGGTGTCCAGCAGTGACCAGAGGCTCAACCAGAATTTGCTGAGAAATCGACTGTCCCGATCTGAGACAATGGTTTGTGGGATCCCAAAATGTACCCAGACTCGTTCAAAGAAGAGCTTGGTAGTGGCTTCTGCTGTGATGTTCTTCTTGCAGGCAACAAGAATCGTAATCTTAGAAAAGTGATCAACAACCACAAAAACACAGTCATTTCCCCTCTTGGTGGACGGGAGGTCCGACAGATAGTCCATTGAGATGGATTCCCATGGCCTGTCAGGAGTAGGAAGAGGGGTGTAGAGTCTTTGTTTCTTAGTGGTCGATTTGGCAATAGCGTAGGCAGTGTAGGACCTAATATACTTACTGACCTCCTATCGAAGTTTCGGCCAGTAGAAATGTTTCTGTAGCATCGCCATTGTCCTTTTGAAGCCTAAGTGTCCTGCCACCCGACTGTAGTGGGATTCCCAGACTAGCTTCACTCACTCGCTTGATGGAACAGAGATATGGCCCAAACGACACAACAACCCATCCTGAATATGGAAATTATCGACAACTGCGTTTGCAACCAACATTTGGTAGGTGGTGGTGAAGTCCGAGTTTGCTTCATAGAGTTTGGGCCATCTAGAGGTCTCATGGTCACAAGAGTTTGACACCGTGGCGAGTGCCACGACTGCCGGTCTACTGAGGAAATCAGTGACACGGTTGTTGCTTCATATTTTATACTTGATGTTGAGGTGGAATTGTTGTAAGTATGTAGACCACTTTTGATGGCGGTTATTCTGTAATTTGCCTTGTGTCTACATGAACTGCAGTGGCTTATGATTAGTGTGGATGATTGTCTCCCTCCCAAGAATGTCATGTCTCCACTAGCGGCAGGCTTGCAAAATGGACTACATTTCTTTGTCATAAGTAGGGTACGTACAAACAACATATGATAGTGTCTCACTATGATAGGCCACAGGGTGGCCGTGCTGAGTGAGAATGATGCCCACAACATAGTCTGAAGCATCTGTCTCAATATCAAAGGGTTGTTGCAAGTCTTGTAGTGAAAGTATTGGGGCTGAGCACAAACATTGCTTCAAATCATACAACGCTTGTTGTTGGGACCAGCCCCACGTAAAATTTGCCTTACCACCACCCCTGGTTATTTGATTGAGGGCCCATGCAATATGGGAGAATTCCAACATGAACCTGTGGTAGAAATTGGCAAGGTCCAAGAAGCTTTGAAGCTTAGTGAGTGTGGTTGGGGCTGGTTAGTCACGAATGGCTTGGATCTTGGTTGGATCCACATGTACGCCATGTTGATCAACAATGTAGCCCAGGTAATTGACCCTGTCCATGCCAAAGGAGCATTTTTTCAAGTTGGCGTATAGCTTGTGCTGTCACGAGGTGTGCAAAACCTGTTGAATATGTTGCAAGTGTTCTACCCAAGACTTGTTGTAAATGAGAATGTCATTCAGATACACCACTACTAAATTATTAGTGAATGGTCGCAAGATATCTTCCATGATCCTCGTGAAAGTGGTTGTAGCCTTTCTCAAACCAAAGGGCATGACCAATCATTCAAAAAGGTCTTCCTTTGACTTGAAGGTGGTCTTCCATACGTTTGTTTATTCTATCAGGATCTGGTGGTAGCCAGACTTCAGATCAATCTTACTGAATTATTTGACCCTCGTGAGTTGATCAAGGAGGCCGTTGATTCAGGGAATTGGGTATCGGTTTCTGATTGTGATTTTATTCAGGGCCTGGTAATCAATCCAGAGTCGTCAGGTTCCATCTTTTTTCCATACCAGCATGATTGGGCTCTCACAAGGTGATGAGATGGGACACATGTGCCCCTTGTGGAGTAGTTCTTAGATCTCTAGCTTAATCTCCTCATTCTCTAACATAGAGCGATGATAGACTGGCCCATTGGGAAGCAGTGCGTCGGGTGTCAGATTGATTGGGTGCTTGACCTAACGGTGCAGAGGTACTCCGGTAGGTGAGGAAAAGATATCCGGGTATTCTTCGACGACCTTATCTACTTGCTTCTGCTATGTGGAGAGGTTGGCCTCAAAGACCTTGGATGTGGCTGTGATCTTTTTCTCATTCAGAGAGTGAATCACGAAGAAAACAAACTTCCCCGTCTGAGAGATGACCTTCTTGCATTGCTTGGAAGAGATTAAGGAAATAACATTAGGTGGGACTGCCTCGGGTATCCTGTACAATTTATTGTTCAAAATAATAATAACACTACAAGGCCAAGACTCATATATAGCATGACATTTCCATAAATAAGGTTGGCCCAAAAGAACATCACAAACTTCGAGAGGAGCAACATCACACATTACCTCGTCTTTGAAGAGCTTGATGTCGTACGACAGTCGACACTATTGGCTAACGCGGAGATTCCTTCCTTGGCTGAGCCATCTAATGGTGTAGGGTTGTGGGTGCAACATTGTCGGTAGGGCCAGCCACTTAACAACCTCTGCTAAGATGAGATTCTTTTGGCTACTGCTATCAACAATGAAGTGCAGCGAGGTGCCTTTTACCCACATCTATGAATGGAAGAGGTGCTCTCCATCTTCTGGCTCATCTGGTTCATCAGGTTGGAGCTTGGTGGTAGCAACAGTGGCATTGGGTTCCACGTAAATGATCCATCTTCCCCTTTCTGGCTCTGACTCAAAGTCAGAACCCGCATCTGATTCAGAGGATTTCACTTCAGCCACCAACAACTGCTTTGAGCAGCAATCAGCAGTGTTATGACAATGGCTCTTATGGAAGTCACACCACTTCCCGGTATCTTTCTTTATCTTTCCAGTGTCCCTCTTTGCTTGCGGCTTGGACTGGTTGTCCTGATACTGTCCATCTTTTCTCTGTCCTTTGTTCTGTGGGTTGGGGCCGCCCTTTCCTGTCTTTTGTTGTGAGGGGTTCCCGGGCCCAAATTGTCGCGTCTTTTGTTTGAGCTTCTCATCGATTTTGACGACATATCGGTAGGCCACGCATAAGGATGAGATGTATAGAAATTCCATTTCGATATTGATGTATCTATGTAGAGCACTACGATATTTGAGCACCAGATGTTGCTCTGAATCTTTGATACCCAACTTGGTGCGCAAGGTATGGAAGATATTTGTGAACTCTAGCACTGCTTGGTCTCTTTCTTGGCATAGTGTGGCCCATTTGGTATACATGTCATCATAACTTCCAACATGGTAGTATTGTTCCTTAATAGCATCCCTGGAAGAATTCCCAGCTGGTCGTGACTGTTAATAACGAGGGTTCTTCTATTTCATTTTGCTCATAGAAATTTTCCCACCAATCTTTGACATGGGGAACGACTTTGAGGAGTGCAAAAGTAATCTTTTCTCTATTCGAAAAGTTATGGACAGAAAAATACCCTTCTAGTAGATTCAACCACTTGTCTACACCATCTGCATTTATCTGACCTTCAAATACAGAAATATCAAAGTTTATTTGTACCTTGAAGGAGGTGACGCCTCCGCTCGAAGAAGATACGTCACCTGTTGGTAGTTGTAGAAGGATTTGCGCGAAACTATCCATCATCTCGTTCCTCTGTTGTGTGGGGGATTCCTCAAGCAACATTTTGAAAGGATCTCTTGTCTTCTCATCTTTCTTTTCTCCTTCCATGAGAGGTCGTTTGGGTGTGCGAGAGCTTTGGTCCTCAAGAGAAACATGTTCAAGACCCAATTCTTTGTACTTTGACCTCTTTGGGGACATGCATTAAGATGACAAGGAGCAGACCCCTCTG
Organism: Picea mariana; assembly: GCA_032191745.1. Classification (NCBI taxonomy): domain Eukaryota; kingdom Viridiplantae; phylum Streptophyta; class Pinopsida; order Pinales; family Pinaceae; genus Picea; species Picea mariana. The sequence continues at coordinate 68,744 of JASDQU010508594.1, read as the reverse complement.
ATACCACTGATCCAGATTTTATGAGCATAACGAAATGACTACAGATTATTAACAGATGCTTAACACAGAATAACAGAGATACAGTAAAATTGGTTTTCTATTCAATAAGGAAATAAGTTGAAACTATAAAATGCAGCGGAAAACAAGCTTGCTGGAATGGTGGCGGTTTATCGCTGAGGAGAGATATGACGGTTGCGCTCATTCACAAGAAAATAATTCCAATGAGGCTCTAAAGATCTTTTTACAATAAACAGGAGCTTCAAAAACCCTAAACATCCAAAAACCTAACCCTAGGAGATGAAGTGCCAAAAGTCATGTGGGCCCCGTTTGGGTAAGTCAGTACATCAACTTCCTAGAGTCGTAACTTTTGCATACAATCTATGCTTTAGGCGTACGATAGCTCATTGGAAAGATCTATCCGAGGACTATAACAGTTGTCAAAAATTTCATGAAATGTTTTTTGATTGCAACATACCCAAAAAAACGTTGTTTAGGGCCTCAAAATGGCTCGAGAAGTTCAGGACCCGAAAAACTGTTAAAAATAGTAAATTACGAAAATTGCCAGAAAGATGTTTTGAGCCAGCTAGAAAAGGTGGGTGGCCACCGATATCCACCTGGATCAATCCTCCCTCTTTAGGAAGCAATGGTCTTCATTGCGTTGAGTTCCCCCATCAGATGAAGAAATTTCTGTTGAATTTGGCCCCGGGTGAGCCACTTGTTTGATGACTCGACAAATCTGGATCCTTTGTTGTTGAGTGCCCTTGATCCCTGTGTCCACAATCTAATCACTGGATGCCTGTTGTATGTAGTCGGGGTTGAGCTCTATTTGTGTCATCTGTTCTGCTACGTCTGAGGTGTCCAATAATGGTGGGAAATAAGGCCGAAGGAGGTCCACGTTGAACACTGGGTGCAGGCCAAGGAAATGAGGAATGTTGAGCTTAAAAGCATTATCCCCCACAGCCTTGGTAATGGTGTACAACCCATAATAGAGTGGGCGAAGCTTCTGATGGGGTCCTGTAAGGCGTTCTTTCTGCAAGTGCAACCAAACTTTGTTGCCCACCTGAAAGTTATGTGGCACCCGATGTTTATCATTGTGTTAGCGACAATTCTTGTCTTGGGCTCGAGAGCATCCAGGTCTGCAGGTTGCATGAAGAACGCCCAAGCGTAGCACGTAAAGCCCCATTTCAAGATAAAAATCAAGTGAGCGGGCGAAATTATGTTGTCAACGGCTCAGATTCGTCCATAGGAGCAGATCGACGGTCGACAGGAAATCACGGTTAGCGAAGCTGCGCCGAGGTTAGTGCAATGGATAGCGCCCATATTGTGTGCAAGGAAAGATAGCAGTCATCCATCCAAAAGACGTGTGGTGCGAGATCTAGTCACGTCGGCGTTTCGACATTCGGGAGTTCGAGGGGTGAAGGTTCCATGTCGTCTTATATCGCGAAACCTCGAACCCTGAAAGCGTCGAAGGCGCCCAAAGTTGGGCCCACAGTGTCACAGAGTGATCTCAGACGTTTATCCACAGGAGACACCTGGCGTGTGATTAGGCTCCTCATCATTTTGCTCATCGCGATTGCGAGGCGCAAAGAACAACTCCGTCATATTCCCGATGCACGAGGTGCCGGGAGTGTCCAAGACCCAGACCCATAGCATCGCCGGGTGAGTTCAAGACGGTCAAATATAGAGGGATGCGTGGCGCTAGATTAAGTCGTCTCGACGTTTCGCTCATCGTGATTTCAAGAAGCATAGATCAGCCCCTTCCTATTCACGAACGCCGAAAGCACCTTGGAGAGTAAACATAGGGTCATAGCCCGTGGTCACTTGGGAAAGAAAAGAGCTACACAAGAAGGGTCGAAGGCATTGTGTTTATTCATAGAAGGAATCACTGCGACCCCTAAGTGCCATCAGATTCGACCTCGATCCTGGTCTTCGCTTGGAGTAAACGAAGGCAAGAAAGGGTGGTTGAAACTTCTCCTCATTCATTAAATGTGAGGAATGGAGGGTCTGGCAAGCGGTCTGCTCGAGAGGGTCCTGTGTACCCATTTTTCCAGAGAAGCCATGCCGAGTTCTCGACTAGACGGAGGAGGTCTGCACACGCTAACTCTGCATTAACTGACTCAGCTACTCCCCCTGCAAGAGTCATGCGCAGTTAAGGTGGTGTCAGACAAAGAATATCCGTCCGAATTTGGCTAAGGGGACGCCAAGCCTTGGATGAATGAGGATACCTCTGTTAGGCAATTTTCTCTGAGTATATAAGCTCATTCTTTTGTATTTTGTGATCTATCGATGGTTGAGCAAATCTCCCGATTGTAAAGTTTTGATGAAGCGCTGGTTGCTCTGGTTAATGTATAAGGCATTGGAGACTTCTTACTTTATGGATGTCAGCCTCTTTTCCATCTCTTTGTTTACTGTGTTAGAACAACTCGGAATTGGAGGATCCAATCGAGTTGTATCTGTTATAGGATGATGTAGGTTGGATCACTGTAACAGTCGCATTGTTTCTAATCAGTTCCTGTGATTTTCTTAGCGCTGAACGACTCGAAATTGGAGGATCCAGTCGAGTCACCCTTCAGCTCCTTGAGGCTCTGGACCAAGAGGATCTTGGCTTCCGATTTTTTCATCTTCAAGATTTCGAAGGCCTGTCGCCCGAGGCAGTCTTGCTCGCCCTTCTCACAAGTCTTCCCTCTACCACCCTTTAATCATTTACTGACAAAAGTTGGATCAAGACCTCCCTTGCTTTCTACATATCAGGCCCAGTTTCCTGAGTTAAAGTTGTATCTTCTTAAGTCTTTATCCCTTCGATCACCCATTCAAAACTATCGTGACATAAAACTAATGGGCGTTGGGCTCTGCTCCTGCAAGCAATCCAGGAGTGACTTATGATGCTAACATTTCTGGCGCCGTTGCCGGGGATGAAGTTGAAGATTTTCCCTGGGCAGAACGATATTGAGCCTCTGATTCTGAAGGTGCATCAGACATCAAATCCCTTCAAGATTGCTACTGTGCACCTGGCAACTCCACTGTGGCAACTCTAAGGTTTCCACATCACTGTTTCAGCTATGGCTACTATTAGCACACCTGAAAGCTCACCCTAAGGAGCTTTCTCGAGAAGGTTTCAGCAGCTGCTTTCTCAGCTTGAGAAGCTTCTTGGGGTAACAACAACGTTAGGATCTGGCCTTTGATGGTGAACAAGGACCAGACACATTCGAAGTTGCGCATCTTTCACCTGGTGATTCCATGATTCAAGGATCGATTGGAAACTCCACTGGTTCGATATGGAGAAAATCCTTGCTCGCAGGTTTGCTCCTTTTAATTTTTCTGCTATTCCTGGTTTTCCTAATGTTGTCCCCTCTCCGAATGAATGGGGTGATTATTTGCCCATATTTGGAAAGCGTGAAGATGACAACCCTACTCAGCACCTCAGTGAGTTTCATGAACTCATGTGTCAGTGGGAGATACATCATGAGAATGTATTATTGAAAATGTTCATGTTCTCGTTAGCAAGGGATGCGTGTAAATGGTATCATTCTTTACCCCCTGCTAGCATTTCTTATCTCGGAGTTTCATGCATCTTTTTTCGCCTATTACCAAGAGTTTTATCCCTCTGTGTTAGTTTGTCATAACTGTAGTGAGGGATACCACAACTCTATACTGGATGAAGTTGTTTCGGACGTAGGCTATGAAGATGATCCTGATGACCTGGATCACAGCTCCGTCCTTTCTCCTCCCCATTCGTCTGCAGCAGGGGGGGTTATGAGAGTGATGAAGTTCCCAGGGAGGAGGATGGTGCTCTGAGTGAACTAGTGGTGCAGGCGATATTCCCCACCCCCCAAGGTGCAAAATTTGAATCTGAAGGCAGCAAAAAGGATTTTCCAGTCTTCGAGGCAGATGATCTAAGCAGCTCTTTTGAAGAGATTATTGAAGGGATGCGTTAACATCTGCCCCCAATGAGCCTGTTGTCTCAGATTTAAACAAGGAAGCCATTGTGGAAGAGGATTGTTCTTTCTTCCTTTATGAGATTTCCCATGATATATTTACATTTGGGATTGAAGAGAAGGATCGGGAGACCGTTCCCTTTTTACAAGATGGGGGAGTGCACGGAAAAGAGGAGGAGGAACCAGAGGAATAGTTGAGCGCGCATTTCATGTTCTATCCGGAGCCAATCAACGAACAGCCACCGCCTGAGATCAGTGAGCCTGCATCAGTTGTCCTCCTACCTGTGCTTATCAGAGATATTCAGCCATAGGTGGACAACTGTGTAGCACAGGCGGCTGTTTGTCGCCAGTTTTTTGGGATTGGCCACTCATTTTATGACCCTATCAGCAAGTACATGGAGTGGCATTTCCCCTATGCCTTGGAGCCGCCCTATTTCATCTCAACTCCAAACTGTAAGGAGGAGTTGAAGAGTGTAACCATTCTGCTGTTACGGTTACACCATCTGCTGATGATCATTGACAGAAGGAAAGAGCTTCTATCCAGGAAGCTACTTGAATGGCTATGGTGGAAATCTGCTTTCACCTAGCCCCATGTAAAGTGTTTTATTAGTTTAGGATTGTATATAAATAAGCTCCTTTGAGCATGTATCTTTATTTTGTTGCTTTTATTTTTCGGCTTGTTTTTTTAGCAGGGGGATGTTTTGAGCCTGACTCCATAGCCCAACAGCAAGGCACTGAAGCTGCGAAATGAGTTCTTAGAGCATCACAAGGACGACTCTATCCCCCATGGAGCCTAATGTTAGCGACAATTCTTGTCTTGGGCTCGAGAGCATCCAGGTCTACAGGTTGCATGAAGAACGCCCAAGCATAGCACATAAAGCCCCATTTCAGGCTAAAAATCAAGTGAGCGGGCGAAATTATGTTGTCAACGACCCAAATTCGTCCATAGGAGCAGATCGACGGTCGACGGGAAATCGCGGTTAACGAAGCTGTGCCGAGGTTAGCGCAATGGATAGCACCCATATTGTGTGCAGAAAAAGATAGCAGCCATCCATCCAGAAGACGCATGGTGCAAGATCTAGTCGCGTCGACGTTTTGGCATTCGGGAGTTCGAGGGGTGAAGGTTCCATGTCATCTTATATCGCAAAACCCGGAACCCCTAAAGCGCCGAAGGCACCCAAAGTCGGGCCCGGAATGTCACGGAGCGATCTCAGTCGTTTATCCACAGGAGACACCTGGCGCGCGATTAGGCTCCACACCGTTTCGCTCATCGCGATTGTGAGGCACAAAGAACAACTCCATCATATTCCCGATGCATGAGGTGCCAGGAGTGTCCAGGACCCGGACCCACAGCATCGCCGAGTGAGTTCAAGACTGTCAGATCTAGAGGGATGCGTGGCACCAGATTAAGCCGTCTCGGCGTTTCGCTCATCGCGATTTCAAGAAGTAGGGATCAGCCCCTTCCTATTCACGAACGCCGAAAGCGCCTTGGAGAGTAAACATAGGGTCACAGCCCATGGTCACTTGGGAAAGAAAAGAGCTGCACAAGAAGGGCCGAAGGCATTGTTTTATTCACAGAAGGAATCACCACGACCCCTAGGTGCCATCGGATTCGACCTCAATCCTGGTCTTTACTTGGAGTAAACGAAGGTAAGAAAGGGTGGTTGAAACTTCTCCTCATTCATTAAATGCGAGGAATGGAGGGTCTGGCAAGCAGTCTGCTCGAGAGGGTCCTGTGTATCCATTTTTCCAGAGAAGCCATGCCGAGTTCTCGACTAGCCGGAGGAGGTCTGCACACGCTAACTCGACATTTACTGACTCAGCTACTCCCCCTGCTAGAGTCATGCACAGTTAAGGTGCTGTCCGACAAAGAATATCTGTCTGAATTTGGCTGAGGGGATGCCAAGCCTTGGATGACTGAGGACACCTCTATTAGGCAATTTTATCTGAGTATATAAGCTTAGTCTTTTGTATTTTGTGATCTATCGATGGTTGAGCAAAGCTCCCGATTGTAAAGTTTTGATGAAGCGCTGGTCTCTCTGGTTAATGCATAAGGCATTGGAGACTTCTTACTTTATAGATGTCAGCCTCTTTTCCATCTCTTTGTTTACTGTGTTAGAAAAACTCGGAATTGGAGGATCCAGTCGAGTTGTAGTTGTTTTAGGATGATGTAGGTTGGATCACTGTAACAGTCGCATTGTTTCTAATCGGTTCCTGTGATTTTCTTAGCGCTGAATGACTCGAAATTGGAGGATCCAGTCGAGTCACCCTTCAGCTCCTTGAGGCTCTGGACCAAGAGGATATTGGCTTCCGAGTTTTTCATCTTCAATCTTTCGAAGGCATCGCCCGAGGCAGTCTTGCTCGCTCTTCTCACAAGTCTTCCCTCTACCACCCTTTAATCATTTACTGACAGAAGTTGGATCAAGACCTCCCTTGCTTTCTACATACCAGGCCCAGTTTTCTGAGTTAAAGTTGTATCTTCTTGAGTCTTTATCCTTTCGATCACCCATTCAAAACTATCGTGACATAAAACTGATGGGCATTGGGCTCTGCTCCTGCAAGCAATCTAGGGGTGACTTCTGATGCTAACACATTGTGTTGCTTGTACTTGTCATTGGACTTATGTAGGATATAATGAACCTATTGGTGGATGTGTTGGATCCACTCAATGAACCTGAGGAGATGAGTCAGTCGAGGTTACCGCAAGGGGAAGTGCAAAATCTATGGGACCCAATGGTTGGAATCCAAACTCCACCTGAAAGGGGTTGTGGCCGGTTGAGATATGCAGGGCTAGGTTGTAGCTATGTTGGACATAGGGAAGAGTCTCATCCCATGTGCGAGGGTGTTTGAAATTATACATGTACAAGATATGCATGATCATTCGATTTATGACCTCGGTTTGACCATCTATCTGGGGGTGGAAGGTCGTGGATTTGGTGAGCTTGGTGTTCAGTAGTGACCAGAGGCTCGACTAGAATGTGCTGAGAAATCGACTGTCCCAATCTAAGACAATGGTTTGCGGGTTCCCAAAATGTACCCAGACTCGTTCAAAGAAGATCTTGGCAGTGGCTTCTACTGTGATATTCTTCTTGCAGGCAACAAGAATCGTCATCTTAGAAAAGCGATCAACAACCACAAAAACATAGTCATTTCCCCTCTTGGTGGACGGAAGGTCTGACATGTGTTAGAAAAACAGGACCGCGGAGCAATAAAATAAAACAAATGCAAAAACAAAACACAGAAGACACAAAATACAAGAGAGACACAGATTTACGTGGTTCACCCAGTGTGGACTACGTCCACCAAAGAAATTGCCAGGTCCTTCCTTTATTATTATCCAGCAAAATGAAGGGATACAACCTACAGCAAAACCCGCTGTAACTTCCTCTTCTTTCTCTCACAGTCTCCTCTCTCAGAATACAATATTCACCATCATCCATAGCCGCAATACATTTCTCTCATAAAAGAGGGTTGCCTTCTAGGGCAAAAAACCCTAACATAATCTCTACCATTAGATCTGCGACTTTATAATGAACGGTCCAGATTTACAATGAAATTACAATATACTTTTACAAAGCAATTTTTGCTCTGGGAGCCCGCTTGCCCCCAGACCCCCCAGCTGGGGGGATAGGCCCCCCGGACCCCGCAGAGGGGGTACCCCCCCTCTGCACTCCCCCGCGTGGAAGAGTGTACATACTTCTAGGGTGTAAATACTTCATGGGGTATAAACACGGCTGAAAGCAAGGACCTCTACATCAGGAAGATAATCAGGCCCCACAACCAACAATGTCCCACTTGGAGACTGATCTCAACAACTCCACCGCTGTTGTATATGCTGGACTTTGAACCTTCTTGGACCTAGCAAATTTCTCATCTTCATCTTCAATCTTGAAGACCAACTGAAACTGAGCAAGAACTCAGTTTCTCCCTAGTTACTCCCTTTGTTAACATGTCTGCAGGATTCTGGCTAGTGTGTATCTTTTCCAGCTTCAATTGTCCATCTTCCAAGGCGGATCGTATGAAGTGGTACCTCAACTGTATATGCTTAGTCTTCGAATGGAAGGCTGAGTTCTTTGCAAGGGGAATGGCACTCTGACTGTCACAGTACAACTTGTTGTTCTCCTGCTTCTTTCCCAAGTCCTCCATAAACCTTTGTAACCAAATCATCTCTTTACTAGCCTCTGTAGCAGCAACATACTCTGCCTCTGTTGTTGAAAGTGCAACAACCTTTTGCAGTTTTGAAATCCAACTTACTGTTGTTCCAACTATAGTAAAAACATACCCTGTGGTGCTCCTCCT
>JASDQU010508594.1:48321-60410 GCA_032191745.1 Picea mariana | reverse complement strand
TTTGATATAAATAGTCTTCCATCTGCATCTTCCATAACTGGTAGTTTTGGCCGTTAAATTTCTCGACCCTAAACTTTCCATCTTCCGACATTGCTCCCACTCGAACCAGGAACCCTCTTTTCCTGCAAGTTACCTTACGCTCTGATACCAGTTGTTAGAAAAAAAGGACCGCGGAGCAATAAAATAAAACAAATGCAGAAACAAAACACAGAAGACACACAATACAAGAGAGACACAGATTTACGTGGTTCACCTAGTGTGGGCTACGTCCACTAGAGAAATTGCCAGGTCCTTCCTTTATTATTATCCAACAAAATGAAGGGATACAACCTACAGCAAAACCCGCTGTAACTTCCTCTTCTTTCTCTCACAGTCTCCTCTCTCAGAATACAATATTCACCATCATCCATAGCCGCAATACATTTACCTCATAAAAGAGGGTTGCCTTCTAGGGCAAAAAACCCTAACATAATCTCTACCATTAGATCTGCGACCTTATAATGAACGGTCCAGATTTACATTGAAATTACAATATACTTTTACAAGGCAATTTTTGCTTCGGGGGCTTCGCCCCCGAACCCCCGCTGGGGGCCCGCTTGCCCCCAAACCCCCCAGCCGGGGGACTAGGCCCCCCGGACCCCGCAGAGGGGGTACCCCCCCTCTGCACTCCCCCGCGTGGAAGAGTGTACATAATTCTGGGGTGTAAATACTTCATGGGGTATAAACACGACTGAAAGCAAGGACCTCTGCATCAGGAAGATAATTAGGCTCCACAACCAACAACATGTATTCCATTGAGATGGATTCCCATGGCCTGTCAGGAGTAGGAAGAGGGGTGTAGAGTCTTTGTTTCTTAGTGGTCGGTTTGGCAATAACGTAGGCAGTGCATGACCTGATATACTTACTGACCTCATGTCTAAGTTTTGGCCAGTATAAATGTTTCTGTAGCATCGTCATTATCCTTTCGACGCCTAAGTGTCCTTCCACTCAACTGTAGTGGGCTTCCCAGATCAACTTCCCTTGCTCGCTTGATGGAACGCAAATATGGCCCAAACGACATATCAACCCATCATGAAGATGGAAATTATCGACAACTGCATTTGCACTCAACATTTGGTAGGTGGTGGTGAAGTCTGAGTCTGTCTCATAGAGTTTAGGCCATCTTAGAGGTCTCATGGCCGCAAGAGTCAACACCGTGGCGAGTGCCGCGACTAGCGGTCTACTGAGGAAATCAACGACGTAGTTGGTGGTTCATGTTTTATACTTGATGTTGAGGTGGAATTGTTGTAAGTATGTGGACCACTTTTGATGGTGGTTATTCTGTAATTTGCCTTGTGTTGGCATGAACTGCAATGGCTTATGATCAATGTGGATGATTGTCTCCCTCCCAAGAAAGTCATGTCTCCACTAGCGGCAGGCTTGCACAATGGACTACATTTCTTTGTCGTAAGTAGGGTACTTACAGACAACATATGATAGTGTCTCACTATGATAGGCCACGGGGTGGCCGTGCTAAGTGAGAACGACACCCACAACATAGTCTGAAGCATTTGTCTCAATCTCAAAGGGTTGTTGCAGGTATGGTAGTGAAATTACTGGGGCTGAGCACAAACGTTGCTTCAAATCATCGAACGCTTGTTGTTGGGACCGGCCCCACGCAAATTTTGTCTTACCACCACCCCTGGTTATTTGGTTGAGGGCCCATGCAATATGGGAGAATCCCAACATGAACCTGCAGTAGAAATTGGCAAGGCCCAAGAAGCTCTGAAGCTCAGTGAGTGTGGTTGGGGTTGGTCAGTCACGAATGACTTGGATCTTGGCTGGATCCACATGTACACCATGCTGATCAACAATGTAGCCCAGGTAATTGACCCTGTCCATGCCAAAGAAGCATTTTTTCAAGTTGGCGTATAGCTTGTGTTGTCGCAGGGTGTGCAGAACCTGCTAAATATGTTGCAAGTGTTCTGCCCAAGACTTGTTGTAAATGAGAATGTCATCCAGATACACCACTACTAAAGTATTGGTGAATGGTTGCAAGATATCGTCCATCATCCTCATGAAAGTAGTTGTAGCATTTGTCAAACCAAAGGGCATGACCAACCATTCAAAAAGGTCTTCCTTTGACTTGAAGGTGGTCTTCCATACGTTTGTCTATTCTATCGGGACCTGGTGATAGCCAAACTTCAGATCAATCTTACTGAAGTATTTGGCCCCCATGAGTTGATCAAGGATGTCGTTGATTTGGGGAATTGGGTACCAGTTTCTGATTGTGATTTTATTCAGGGCCTGGTAATCAATGCAGAGTCATCAGGTTCCATCTTTCTTCTGTACTAGCACGATTGGGCTCCCGCAAGGTGATGATATGGGACAGATGTGCCCCCTGTGGAGCAGTTCTTGGATCTTTCGCTTAATCTCCTCATTCTCTAACATAGAGCGATGATAGACTGGCCCATTGGGAAGCAGTGCGTCGGGTGTCAGATTGATAGGGTGCTTGACCTGACAGTGCAGAGGTACCCTGATAGGTGAGGAGAAGATATCTGAGTATTCTTCGACGACCTTATCTACTTGCTTCTGCTGTGTGGAGATGTTGGCCTCAGAGACCCTAGATGTGACTGTGATCTTTCTCTCATTCCGAGAGTGAATCACGAAGAAGACAAACTTCCCCATCTGAGAGATGACCTTCCTACATTGCTTGGAAGAGATCAAGGAAATAACACTAGGTGGGACTGCCTCGGGTATCCTGTACAATTTCCTATTCAAAGTAATAATAACACTACAAGGCCTAGACTCATATACAGCATGACATTTCCATAAATAAGGTTGGCCCAAAAGAACATCACAAACTTCGAGAGGAGCAACATCACATATTACCTCGTCTTTGAAGGGCTTGATGTCGTACGACAATCNCGGGTATCCTGTACAATTTCCTATTCAAAGTAATAATAACACTACAAGGCCTAGACTCATATACAGCATGACATTTCCATAAATAAGGTTGGCCCAAAAGAACATCACAAACTTCGAGAGGAGCAACATCACATATTACCTCGTCTTTGAAGGGCTTGATGCCGTACGACAATCGACATTGTTGGCTAACACAGAGATTGATTCCTTTGCGACGCGATCCAATGGTGTAGGGCTGTGGGTGCGGCATTGTCGGCAGGGTCAACCGCTTGATAACCTCTGCTGAGATGAGGTTCTTATGGCTACTGCTATCAACGATGAAGTGTAGCGGGGTGCCTTTTACCCACATCTGTGAATGGAAGAGGTGCTCTCCTTCTTCTGGCTCGTCTAGTTTATCAGGTTGGAGCTTGGTGGTAGCAACAGTGGCATTGGGTTCCGTGTAAATGATCCATCTTCCCCTTTTTGGTTCTGACTCAGAGTCAGAACCGGCATCTGATTCAGAGGCTTTCACTTCGGCCACCAATGACTACTTTGAGCGGCAGTAGGCAGTGTTATGCCAATGGCTCTTATGGAAATCGCACCACTTCCCGGTATCTTTCTTTGTCTTTCTGGTGTCCCTCTTTGCTTGCGGCTTGGACTGGTTGTCCTGAAACTGTCCATCTTTTCTCTGTCCTTTGTTCTGTGGGTTGGGGCCGCCCTTTCTTGTCTTTTGTTGTGAGGGGTTCCCGGGCCCAAATTGCCGTGTCTTTTGTTTGAGCTTCTCCTCGATTTTGATGGCATATCGATAGGACGCGCCTAAGGACTAGATGTCCAGAAATTCCATTTCGGTCTTGATGTATCTATGTAGAGCACCATGATATTTGAGCACCAGATGTCGCTCTGAATCTTTGATACCCAGCTTGGTGCGTAAGGTATGGAAGATATTTGTGAACTCTGGCATCGCTTGGTCTCTTTCTTACCGCAGTGTGGTCCATTTGGTATACAAGTTGTCATAACTGCCAACATGGTAGTATTGTTCCTTAATAGCATCCCTGAAGGATTCCCAGGTTGTCATGATTGTAAATAACGAGGGTTCCTCTGTTTCCTTTTGCTCAAAGAAAGTTTCCCACCAATCTTTAACATGGGGAATGGCTTTGAGAAGCGCAAAAGTAATATTTTCTCTATTCAAAAAGTTGTGGACAGAAAAATACCCTTCTAGTAGATTCAACCACTTGTCTACACCGTCTACGTCTATCTGACCTTCAAATACAGGAATATTGAAGTTTATTTGTACCTTGAAGGGGGCAACGCCTCTGCTCGAAGAAGATGCATTCCCTATTGGTAGTCGCCGAAGGATTTGCGTGAAACTATCCATCATCTTGTTCCTCTGTTGCATGAGAGCTTCCTCAAGCAATATTTTGAAAGGATCTCTTGTCCCACCATCTTTCTTTTCTCCTGCCATGAGAGGTCGCTTGGGCGTGCAAGAGCTTTGGTCCTCAAGAGAAACAAGCTCGAGACCCAATTCTTTGTACTCTGACCTCGTTGGGGACATGCATTAAGACGACAAGGAGAAGACTCCTCTGATACCACTGATCCAGATTTTATGAGCAGAACGAAATTACTATAGATTATTAACATATGCTTAACCCATAAACAGAGATACAATAAAATTGGTTTTCTATTCAATAAGGAAATAAGCTGAAACTGTAAAATGCAGCGGAAAACAAGCTTGCTGGAATGGTGGCGGCTTATCTCTGAGGAGAAATGTGACAGTTGCGCTCATTTGCAAGAAGATAATTCTAATGAGGCTTTGAAGGCCTTTTTACAATAAATAGGAGTTTCAAAAACCCTAGACATCCAAAAACCTAACCCTAGGAGATGAAGCACCAAAAGTCATGTGGGCCCCATTTGGGTAAGTCAGTACATCAACTTCCCAGTGTCGTAACTTTTGCATACGATCTCCATTTTAGGTGTACGATAGCCCATTGGAAAGATCTATCCGAGGACTACAACAGTTGTCGAAAATTTTATAATCGATAACATACCCAAAAAAATGTCGTTTAGGGCCTCAAAACGGCTCCAGAAGTTCAGGACCCGAAAAACTGCTAAAAATAGTAAATTACAAAAATTACCAGAAAGATGTTTTGAGCGAGCTAGAAAAGGTGGGTGGCCACCGATATCCACCTAGATCATCTTCTCTCAATGTGTTTATTCATGCTTTGGTAATGAGAAAGGTTGAGCTGAGTGTTCATTGTTATTGTATTTTTTGCTCCATTATTATGCTGGTGTATTTCTTCAGCTTTGTCGAGTTAGCTCGATCCAATCACCTATGCATCCAACTCGTAGTCGATTGTTGGGCTAGTCAATCCATCGCCCAACTATCTTCGACTGTCCAAATGACAGGTGTATCGACTACTCAACCAACTAGTGTGGTACGTTGATCGATCGTCGACCGACTATATCCAAATGTAAGTCAACCTCTTGAGCGATTGAACCCAAGAAATGTGTGATGAACCATCAAATGATGTTCCAACAAAAAACCATCAAATGTGACTTTATGCTACAAGACAAAAACCATCAACTATGGATTTGCGCTAAAAAACAAAATCCATCAACAATGACTTTGTGCTAGAAGACAAAAGCCATCAACTATGACTTTGTGCTTGAAGACAAAAGCCATCCACTACAAATGTCTCGAACAATTTCCTGCACGTTCATATTGAATCCCGTGCAAGAAATTCTTATTCGATCTATATTTCTCAACAAGCTATATGGATCATGTCAAAGCCTCCAACTCATTGGTCAAGTTGCCTACAGATTAGCTTTCTCAACCCAAGATCCACCTAGTCTTTCATGTGTCATGTTTGAAAAAATTAGCGTGGTCAAATTGTCACATTTAGACTAGCCTTCGAGAACTTGATGAAGAATGCCCATCTTCAATCCCTCTACCATGGAAAGAAGAGAGCGCACAAGGTTCTAATACTTCCTTTTAAGCAACTAAGTATTAGAGAAGTAATCGAGAAAACCACTCTTCCCTCTAACATGGAAAGAAGAGTGCCCATATGGTTCTAAGACCCCCTTTTGAGCAATTAAGTTCTCTAAATTGAGAATACCATTGTTCTCTCTACCATGGAAAGAAGAGTACCCACAAGGTTTTAAGATTTCCTTTAGAATAACTAATTTATAAAAAATTAATCCACAAGAGCAAAGGAATTAAAACCTAATAACATGGATGAAAAATCACCACAAAGTAAAGTAAGAAATATCAAAATAAATAAAAAATACAATGAACAAAAGAAATTGAAAGTGAAGGGATACCAACCTTGAGATTAAAACCCAAGAATATGGATGAACAATCACGATAACTATGTAAGAAATATAAAAAAATATAAAAAAAAATAAAAGAAATGTAACTTTGATACCAACTTTGTACAATTCTACTATGTGGTACATAGTGAGAGTGGATGAATGTGACTTTGATACCAACCTTGTACAACTCTACTATGTGGTGCATAGTGAGAGTGGATGAATATGACTTTGATACCAACCTTGTACAATTTGCTATGTGGTGCATAGTGAAAGTGGATAAATTTGACTTTGATGCTCTACTCTCCAAGCTTTAAACTACACTCTCTATCCCTCAAGGCTTTGAACCAAGCCTTAACTCTCAAACAATACCATATATTGACTATTCACATAAATTCTTTACAAAATGTGTGATAACAAAGATATTTTTTGTGATTTTATAAAATTATTATAACATTTAGGTTTAATATTTTGTTTTTTTCCAAAGCAAAAAAAATTTACAATATTTGGAGCTACTAGCCTAGCTTTTGTTTATACATTCTCAAGACCTAGATATGTAACAACATGAATGTTTGCAGTCCCGTGAGACAGCGCGGTTGGTATTGACAAGTACCTTTCTCCAAGTGTTGGGAGGAGGTCTTGAGGTCAAATCCGGCTGGGTCTCCGGGACGAATTGTAATGGCTGCTGTTGATGTAAATGATTTATATCTCTAATATAAATCGAGTTAATTTCTCGTTGGAAAAAAAACATGAATGTTTGCAGACAAAACCTAACCACTTGAAATAACTTATTAGTAGTAGTTCATAAAATACCATAATTCCAGTCCTCCCAGAGTCCTCTAAACCTTGATGTGTTAACCTATTTCCTTAAGTGAAAGAAATATCAACTCTTAACCAATAAGAAACACTTTCAGACATACTCTAAAACTAAAAAGCAGTTTCATAGAAGTCATGTGGTTTCTTAACTAGAATAGGTCTCACAATCATAGCACTCATGACCTGGCTGTGAAATTAATGAATAAACACAAGTGTGTCTGTAAATATGGAGATACAATCAACTCTGCGGGAGTCCCCATTTCATAGTGGAAACTGCAATTCTGTCATTCTGTCAGTGTGTTGGGCCCTCATTATTGGATTCAACAGTACGGGAGGTTAAAAGAGCGGCTGTTCGGCGCTAGGATCTATCGAGTGGAATGCTAATTAACCTACCCAAGAAGAATTTCAAGAACGAGTAAACAATAAGCGATACCTTGTCCTCTGGATCCTGATTATGTTCCCACAGCATCAGTTACTTTGGCAGAATGGTCTTCCCCTGCATTGCTCACTGTGTACGAAGAAGCATTGCTCACTGTGTACGAAGAAAATGGTTACACTGTCATAGAAACATCTTTACCCCGAATTTATTAATCCAGAAGGGATTAAAAAATTACGGAGGCACAAACTTCTGGCTGATTTGAAAAATCTGGTTTACTAATTTAGGTTTTTTCCGTTAGCGTCAATTTTTTCCATCTTAACTTATTAGGCTACCCACCGGTCAGCCATCTACCTCATCTCAGACGTTTAATTGGACTATCTTCCCGAATTGTCGCTAAGGGGTTAGGATTTACAGCAACACGCGTCCTTGAGTTTCGTCAAAAATATAATAATCAGCCGTTCCTGCTAGCATTTGTCCATTTCTCGAGATTCTCCCCCATTTCTGAATTCAAAACCATGTTCATGTTTTGAGAATCCTCAGTGGTTGTAGCCATAGAGATTGCTGTGAATATGCAAGAGAAATACTTACTTCTGGCATTATTTCTCAAGGCGACCAAGGTGGAGATTCATTCTACAGTGTTAGCTTACGATATTTTGATCTTGTAGGATGAAAATGTCTCACCAGAGTCAGTTACATTATCTATTTCTATTTGTGGGAATAGTCTGCCTTCAAATCTTTGCTCCAAAATGCTCCGCAGCAAAAACTCAGGGAATGTTGGATAGTATCATGGGTTTCCTTCGAGGACGCCCCACTATACAAGCAGCACAGCGGCAAACACGACACCACAAACATAATTCTTCTTTTCCAGTAGAGAATCCGGAAGAAGTAGTTAAAATGGTCCAAAAGTAAGTGCCTCATTTTAAAATTGCAATTTTTTTTTCATAGTTTAAAGGTTGGATTTTTTGAGTTTTTAACAGTGTATTTGATTAATATTTATTAAAATATTTGGGTAAAAATTGTTGAAAGTTAGAACTTTAGATTTGAGTGATTAAATTTGTATAATTCGAATGTATCTATGATTTTTTAAAGTGTTAAATTCATTTAAAAAAATACAATTCAACAACGAAAAGTAGTGAATTTATGATACCAATTTGTAACATCCCTCCACCCAAACTGAACCATGCTACTCGAGAAAAAGCTCAAACTCTGATATGCTACTCCAGAAAAAGCTCAAGCTCTGATACCATTTTGTAATCCCCCGCCACCAACAGACCGGGCAATACCATTTTGTAATCCCCAGCCACCAACAGATCGGGCAGGCAACCAAGATCTATTTCGTCAGATTTATCCAAAGTTTAAACAATGCCATTGTTTCTTCCTTCTTTCATAAACTATATAATTATTGGAATGCGCTGAGAATCGAACCTGTACCAATTGGTTGCAAATGAGTCTCTGAATGCAGAGTATTGCCTGTAATATATTACTTATTTTGTGTATGGTATGGTGTGTGCTGCAGAAATATCAATGATTCTCGAAGACAGCTTACCTATTTGTCCTGTGGAACCGGGAATCCAATCGATGACTGTTGGCGCTGTGACCCAAACTGGCAAATGAACAGGCAAAGGCTTGCAGATTGTGCTATTGGCTTTGGCCGAAATGCCATTGGAGGGAAGAATGGTCAATACTATGTAGTAACCGATTCCAGTGACAAYGATGCTGTGAATCCCACACCYGGTACTCTCCGCYACGSYGTTATTCAASACGAGCCGCTWTGGATCATMTTTCAGAGCGACATGGTCATTCAGCTCAAAGAAGAGCTCATCATGAATAGTTTCAARACCATCGATGGCAGAGGCGCCGATGTCCACATTGCCCACGGTGCCTGCATTACGATACAGTATGTGACCAACATCATCATTCATGGCGTTAGCATCCACGACTGCATTCAAACAGGCGATGCCATGGTGAGGGATTCCCCTGACCATTATGGCTGGAGAACACTGACAGATGGCGATGGCATTTCAATTTTTGGAGGACGCTTCATCTGGATAGACCACTGTTCTTTTTCCAGCTGTAACCATGGCCTAATAGATGCAATCATGGGATCCACTGCCATCACCATATCAAACAATTACTTCACTGATCATAACATGGTCTCATGCTGACATTGGATTCCTTTTACAAATCAAGTGTTCTGGTATATTAATCTGTCACAATCAGATAAAAGCTAAAACGGTCATTTCTATGCAGGTTATGCTTCTTGGTCACAGCGACAGCTATGTGCAAGATGTGATCATGCAAGTAACGATTGCCTTAAATTACTTCGGAGAAGGGCTTGTCCAAAGGATGCCCAGGTAAACTTTCTTTCTCCACATGAAATCAACTTATCTGAATCGAATCTCTGAATCTTTATGTGAATGTAATGTCATGTTATTCTCGTAGTTATTTCAGAAGAGATTCTATAATGTTATGTTAATATAAATATATGTATAGTTTGAATGGGTTTAATGGTTAAAAATTTGTGTTTATTCTTAAAAAATTACAAGTTGAAATTCAAAGAAGTAAAATAAAATAGATCTAGCTGTCAAATCCCTTTATACAAGTAACCTTTTACTCTTAATTAAAAAGTTACAAGTTCAAATCCAAAAAAATAGAATAAAGTAGACCTAACTATCAAATCCCTGTATACAAGCGAATCTCTTATCTCACAAATAAAAAAAAAAGTCTCATGCAAGAAGTTACACAATTTCAGGATGCAAGAAGTTACACAATTTCACAATTTCAGGATACAAGAAGTTACACAATTTCAGGATGAGATTGATCATGTTATTAATTCAGCTAAGTTCTATGTATACATTTGTATGCCAAAAATATTCCACTGGGAGTCTGTGACCATGTGACCATAGCACGTGGAACGTATTAAACTTTAGTGTGATTCTTGTACTTTTAAGTGATCGTTTTGTTTGTATCCACTGTTAAATAATGGTTGGGAACTTACTCTCGAATATTGCAGGTGTCGACATGGGTACTTTCACGTGGTTAACAACCACTACGCGCATTGGGAAATGTATGCAATCGGTGGGAGCGCTAACCCAACAATTAACAGTGAAGGCAACATATTCGTAGCACCCGATAATGCCAACGCTAAACAGGTGTAGAATCCGATTCCTTGTTTCTGAAGTAGATTAAAGACTTTAAAGATTCTATGAAATGAAGATTTTTTTAGGAGATATTTGTCTAAAATTTTTTTAGGAAATATTTACTTGAAATTTTTTTAGAAGATATTTGATCGAAATCTTGTTAGAAATTGTTGGATTCTTAGATTTAAATAATTATTTCTGTAAAATCCAAGTAGCTTGGAAGTTTTTTTAGCATGCTGAATCCATTTCTACATTCAAAAATAGATTCTAAACAACAAAAAATAATATTTCATGTAATTTATATCTAGATTCAGGAGAAAAAAACTATTTTATAGAACAACTAGCAAACGCCAATCATAATCATAGCATCCTTGATCAGTAATTTTAAAGTTCATATTTGTATTTTTGAAGTAGAATTCGCCGCTGAAACCCCGAATGAATTGCAGGTAACTAAACGGATCTATGCAGTAGACGAGGAACAGATTCAGTGGAACTGGAGATCGGCAGGAGACCAAATGCTGAACGGTGCATATTTTATTACTTCGGGCGCCGTGGCGGCTGATAACTATGCTTTAGCCTCCAGTCTCGGGGCAAAGCCAGCGTTCCTTGTGGAAAACATTACCGGAGAGGCAGGCACCTTACAAGGCAGGCAAGTATTTGAATTTTTTTTAGGGTTGTTTGTCAATCAGTTTTGTAAAAGAAGGGATGGAATTGCATATGAAATTCAACAATCTAAAAGGTATATTAAAGGTTTTCAAAGTACTGATTCATTTATACATTCAAAATTATAATTTAAATTGTGAAAAATTGCTAGAAAAATTGCAGGCACCTTACAAGGCAGGCAAGTATTTGAATTTTTTTTAGGGTTGTTTGTCAATCAGTTTTGTAAAAGAAGGGATGGAATTGCATATGAAATTCAACAATCTAAAAGGTATATTAAAGGTTTTCAAAGTACTGATTCATTTATACATTCAAAATTATAATTTAAATTGTGAAAAATTGCTATTTTACCCACTATTAAGTTGTAAATGTAAAATTCTAATAATCTCCCCCCTAATAGATAAAAAACCCTTATCGGATTCCTATGATCTCCCCAAATAAATGAACCCTTAAATTGCCTTCTTAAAACCCTTAACTTGCTGGATTCCGATGATGTACCCAAATAGATAAAACCTTTAAAACCCTTAAATTGCTGGATTCCGATGATGTACCCCAGATAGATGAACCCTTAAATTGCCGGATTCGGATGATCTCCCCCAAATAGATGAAACCCTTAAAACCCTTAAATTGCCGAATTCCGATGATCTCCCCCAAATTAGATGCCTGTTCTTAAAACCCTTAACTTGCCGGATTCCGACGATGTACCCAAATAGATAAAACCTTTAAAACCCAAATAGATGAACCCTTAAATTGCCGGATTCAGATGATCTCCCCCAAATAGATGAAACCCTTAAAACCCTTAAATTGCCGGATTCCGATGATCTCCCCCAAATTAGATGAAACCCTATTAGGGTTTAACTGTACACTTCATCTATTATTTTTTGCAGGACCCAGAGTAGCAATGG
>JASDQU010508593.1:33288-48477 GCA_032191745.1 Picea mariana | reverse complement strand
TATGCCATAGTTTGAAACCATCAAATATTCAATTAGAAACCAAAACCAAATAATTAACCATGCGCCAATGTATTGTAATCGTTTATATCAAAAGGTTTGACCAACGTGCCAATAGTTTTGTAAATACAAACATAGGTATCATATCAAAGATATATGTGAAAGATTTAACCATAACGCCTATGCATTGTTGTGCAACCAATGGTTAAGTAGGCCAAATAAAAACATGTAAATCCAAGAGCCAATGCCTTACAAACTTAATAAAACCAAATTACCCAATCAATACAAGAATGTCCAATGAGTAGAGTTAGAAAGTTTTGCCAGCTACAGAATGATAAGCGAAATGTAGGCGCAAAGGGCATATCAATAAGAAGGATGAAGACAGTTCAAACAATGATTCTAACGCGGCTTCGAAAGACCAATGTTTTCACGCTTACAGTCGTGAAAACAAAACGAAAATAATCGTGCAAAAGATGCAAAGAATAAAAGTGTCGTTCATCTGAGAATTGCGACGAAAAATTGATGTTTGCAAACATTGGTGTAGGCAGCTTATAAGACAAATGGAAAAATGTGATTTGGCTGCCAACAATGGCGACACACTGGTAGAAGCAGTTATCTCTGTCAAAAGAAACAAATTCAGATTAGGACAGCAAAGAAAATTACAACTCAAAAATAACAACCAGAAAATCGTATAAACATCATCATTAACCAATTATTCCAGCAGTGTTTCAAAAGATGAAAACTGATAATAATCTTAAGATCAGCAAGTCACGATTTTAAAGATAAAAATCTCCAATACTGTTGGCATAGCCACTGCTGCCAGCAGGCGTCCATAGCCTCGACAGGGTTTCCATTTAACCCACTCTGACATCTGTATCCTGTTAAGAAGTTCTGGATCGGAATAAAGGACATTAAAGAGGTTTCTTTTTTACAAATTTTCATATACCCGACATTGCTTTGCTGCCAGCGGGCCTGTTTAGTACCCCGGCGAAGTTGTCTTGGCGCCATGCATGCATTTACCCACTGCCAGCAGACCTGTTCAGTATCCCAACGGGTTTACAAGCATTTCCCACAGCTCTTATTAATAACTTATTTTGTTTTGTTTTTCATAGATATATAGCTGAGCAGGGTGACGCTAAAAATCATGATATTTTAACATATTTTTTCAGACCTCATCAGAATTTTTTAGAATCGTCCCTTATTTAGATCCAGAGATGTTTTATTTACAAAAACAACTTCCTAAGACAGGGAGACATATTTTGAGTCATTCCTTTACGGAAAAGGGACAGCGTAAAAAGATAATAGATGATCATGATGAACTTTGCTCAGAGATCAAAATCAGTCAACTTCTTTCGAACAACAGATTTTTCCAACATAGATATAAATTTCAGAAATATACTATTGATGTTTGTACAAATTTTTCAGAAGTTATTTCAGCGAAGGAATTATCTATCGTCTTTGTCTGAATAGCTCAGTGTACAGGTATGTGTATTTCCAAAGACACAAACTGATCAATTCAAATCAAAATTAAAAACAGAAATCAAACGAAAACGCAAAAAATAAAATATTTACATAATATACAAGGGTTGTAATCAAGCAAAGTATATTTTCAGGGCTTGGCCATTAACCGGATAGGTGTCAAGCTGCCCTTCAAGATTCTACAATCGAAAAGAACTGGGGCCCAACTTTTCAAAAATTAAAAACGGTCCAAGCCATAAGTTTTGAAATTTAGTGTGCTCTCCCTTTTCCTCATGCGGTTTGTCCCACTTCAAGACGAGATCGCCTACTTCAAAATTCCTATCAGAAGCAGAATTAGAATTGAACCAGCTTTTAATCAATTTTTGATGTTGATCTAACTTACGTTTAGCTTGGGCTCTTACCTCTTCTAGCTTCATCGAAGCGTTAATTCAGTTTTCCAAAGGGGGACAATCTTCTTCTTGGACTTTCTGTGACAACTGAAGTGATGGAAGAAGAATGCGAGGTGGCAGAATTGCTTCTCTTCCATAAACGAGAAAAAAGGGGGAGTTACCTATAGCAACTTTTAGTGTTACCCTATCAGCCCATAGCGCGTTCAGCAGCACATTGTGCCAATTTTTATGATTTTCAACCACAGTTCTCTTGATTATTTTGATTAAATTCTTGTTTGTTGATTCTACCAATCCGTTACCCTGGGGGTAGTAACTAGCAGAATACTTCAGCTTAATTCCTTTTTCCAAAGCGAACTCGCTCATCTCAAGAGAGGAAAAGTAAGAAGCATTATCGAAAACTAAACAGTCAGGGATATCGAAACGAGTGATGATATTCGAATTTAGAAAGGCAATTACCTGACTGGTGTTGACAGTTCTTAATGCAGCAGCTTCAGACCATCGAGTAAAGTAATCTGTGGCTATCACAATAAAATTGTGTTGTTGCTAGGATGGAGGGTTAATCGAACCTATGATATCAGGGCCCCATTGCTGGAAAGGAGAATCGACTGAAACGGGTTGCAAGGGAAAGGCTGGTTTTTGCAACCGCCTCGATGCTTTCTGACAGATGATACATTTACGACACAAGGCATGGGCGTCTCTAAAAAGTGTGGGCCAATAATAACCAGCTCTTAGAACTTTATGAGCAATGATTTCACCACCAAAGTGACCGCCAGCTTCTCCTACATGCAACTCTAGCAAGACCTTTTCTGCTTCGTCTTTTTCAAGACAGCGCATCAGTACGTCGTTAAAATTCTGACGAAATAGTACACTATTAATCAGATGAAAGGAGGCATATTTTAACCTCAATGCTCTTCTCTTAGGGGGGTCTAAGTGACGAGGTGTTGACCCATGTTCAAGACAGAATCTAATATCGCCGTACCAAGGACTAACTAGGTTTTGTGCGCAACAGATTAGGCTTTGATCGCTTTGTCCTAGGTTTGACGTATCACTATCTTCTTGCTATTCTAAATCAACCACCAACTTACATAACCCTTGGCCTCTCACAATCTGATCTGGGGTGATTTCTAATTCATACTCCTGGAAGGAGGTGACCCAGTTAGCTCTCTTTTCTCCTAGTTCCTTCTACACTAACAAGTTCCTCACGGCTGGGTAGGGGACAATGACTTTCATCCTTGACTTCAAAAGATAGGACCGGAAGTGTTTGACTGCTTTGAAAATAGCGTAGGCTTGTCGATCCACTGCTGGATAGTTAAGTTCGGCACCTTTGAAAGCAGAGCTCATAAAGGCGATGGGTACTTCGTGGTTCTCAGCATTCTTTTGAGTTAGGACGACGGCATAGGAACGGTCAAAAGAAAAAGTATAGAGTGTAAAATATTGAGAGAAGTCGGGGCTCATGAGAGATGGAGCGTCTATTATGGCCTTCTTTATTGCATTGAAAGCATGATTTTCTGTGGGTCCCCAGTTATAATGGGTGTCTTTCTTAATTAGGTTCTGCAAGGGTCTGACCATTTCAGAGAAGCTGGGGACAAATCTTCTCACGAAGTTAATCTGGCCTAAGAAAGACTGCATGGATTTTTTGGATGTAGGAGGGGGGAGTTTCGCGATGACTTGAGTCCTTTCGGGGTCAATAATTATTCCTTCTCTAGACACAATAAATCCTAAGAGTTTACCCTATTCTACCGTAAAGATGGATTTTTTGGGATTCAAGGAGATGCCATATTTATAACATCGCAGTAGGACGGCTCGTAAGTGAGCTAGATGATCGTCTTTGTTTTTAGAAAATACAGTCACATCATCTAAGTAAACTATGACGGACTGATTGATTAAGCCTCGGAAATCAATGTCCATTGCTCTCTGAAAGGTGGCACCAGCATTAATCAATCCAAAGGGCATTTTGCGATAAGCATAAGTGCCCCACAGGGTACGAAAGGTAGTTTTTAGTTGGTCTGGTGGAGACATCAAGACCTGGTTGTATCCTGAGAAACCATCTAACAGGGATAGCCTCTCGGAACCAGATACCTGTTGAAGGATCTATTCCATGGGTGGAACAGGATAGTTTTCTTTGTCAGACGATCTATTGAGGTTTTAGAAATCGACACAGAGTCGGATTTCCCCATTTTTCTTCCGAACTGGGACAAGGTTAGAGACCCATTGAGTGTGCCTAACAGGAAAAATTATTTTAGCACTTAGGATTTTATTCAATTCTTTTTGAACGGTAGGTTCTAGTTTAGGGTGCATCTTCCTCAGTTTCTATTGGAAGGGTAAGGTTTGGGGCTTCATCGGGATGACATGTTGTATGATATTAGGGTCGAAAGTTTTAAGATCATCATACGTCCATGAAAATACATCCTTAAATTCTTTAAACAATTTAACAAATGCAGCTTTTTCTTGTCGAGAACATCCCAAGCCTAGGTTAATGCACTGAGGGTTTTCATTAGTTCCTAAGTTTACTTTTTCATAAGACAACGAGGAACTATTGGTTTTACAGTTGACCGTCTTTTTAAATTTATCTTCAAAATCATAAAACTTCTCTAATCTAACTACAGATTTGGGTATGGTATTTACCATGTCTGATGAAGCTTCAGGAGTTTTCGGATCAGGTATTACTGTAAAATTGTGCAAATTGTCATCATGCGTGCGTTCATCTATCACCGCACCTTGAAAGGTTTCTTCCATGTGCAGAAAGTTGATGATCTGCTGATCATCGTCAAATACTCTCCAGTTTGTGATGTTGTCGGGAACGAATGGCCGAAACAACAGCTCAACAGAGAATGCATCTGGGGATAAGCCTTCTGTAGGAAGAAGTTTAGAAGCTACGTTAGCTAATAGATCTGCTTCAGCATTATTTACTCTAGGAATGGAATTTATATTGAGAGCAGAAAATTTATTCATTAAACTCCATACCTCAGACTGGTAGCTTTTGAGATGTGGAGAGAGACAGTGGATAGAATCTCTTACCTGTCTAACCATTATTTCAGAGTCGCCAAATACAACCAGGTTTTGAATGTTCATATCCAAATCTTTTCTGAGACCTTGCAATTAAGCCTCATATTCTGCAGTATTATTAGTACATTCAAATTCTAGTCTACATGCAATTAATGTCTTGTTACCTGCCGGATCGATAATGATGTAGCCTGCACCAGCTCCTTCTTTAGACTTAGACCCGTCAAAATATAGAGACAAAATTTGATTTCCATCGGGCTCATGGGACCGTTGCATATAAGATGTTGGTTGCATATATGCTACAATCTCGGACTGTTGTTCTGGATTGATGATAGGTGAAACCTCGGCCATGAAATTGCCGAAGAAGGTATCCATCCCTTGGGCATCGGGTGAATCAGCAAAAGGTGTATATGGTTCATTAGGATCGTTCAAATCTGTGACCGTGAACTTGAGGTAATGTTCATGATTTACCCTGATCTTGTTAGGCTTGCCGTTCTCTGGAAGCCATAGGTGAGACCAGTCTGTCGCGAAGTAACCATGTAGCTGCTCCGACCAGTCCCTGCTCAAAAACAGACCATACCCTTCTGGAATATCCACAACAATAATATCAATAACTTGATGAACCTTGGGGTTAGACGATAATCTAATAAGCACATTTTTTAATTCGCCTATAACTTTAACATTTGTTCGATCAAGTTGTATGATTTTCAAAGTAGAGGGTTCAACTTCTGCATTAATTTTCTGGCATATGAACCAAGGCATCACATTGGATGACGCCCCTGAGTCTACCATACAATTATGCACGTTTCTATTAAAAACTTTGAAAGTTAATAGAAAAGGAGGTACATTTTTGCGAGTACTTAGAGTAGTAGCTTGTGGATTTTTACTCGCTGTTTCTAAAGCTACTTTATCTACATTATTTACATTATTTACATTACTTACAGGAAGGCTTCCTTTATCTTGAGGATCAGGATTATTTTTAGTGGAAGTCTTCTGAGGGACTTTGTTTTGCACAACCTTGTTACCATTAGAATTACCATTTTTGTCGTTCTCCGAAATATTTTGCAACATTTTTTGTAACAAAAATGGAAACTTCAATAACTCATAAATGGAAATGTTAGCTCTTAACTTTTTAAGATCTTCAACAACATCATAATCTAAGTTGGGGTTCACATTACTCTGTTTAGTCTCGGCTGATTTAGATTGCTTTGGAGGTGAAGTTGTAGTGTTTTCGGAAGAAGGTTTGTTGGTTGTCTTACTCCTGGTGTTATAAGGGTGGACTGTCTCGAAGTTAGCTTGGAAAATGCTATCCGAGAAGTGTCCAAAAATGTTTGGAGAAGACTCTTCTTCTGGAGCGATTTCTTGTTCAACTACCTCCTGAGGGATGTCAGGGGGTATCAAGTTATCTTGGGCCTCTAGAATTGTTTGAAGAGCGCATTGCAAACTTTCTAGATTAAGGCCTTCGGTGGTTGTATTATGTCGGTTAGTAGGAAAAGGCTTCTGGAAAGGAGGTTTATAGGCCCCTTTACTCGAAGAAGCTTCTTCGGTCAACCTTTTTAAATCTATAACTTGATTTGACAGTTTTTGAACAACTTTAGTTAGGTTTTCCAAATCAGAGTTTTTAGGTTGTGTTTTACTTTGAGTGGGTCTGGAGAGAATTTCGATCTTCTTTTTGGAAGAAGAACTAGTTTATGTTTCGTTGCTAAAAGAGTCTTTAAGACTAAGTATGTCTTTTTCAATCTGGCTGGCCTCTTCGAAGGCCTCTAACAACGTGGCTTTCTTCGATCGTTTAACCCAAATAGCTATGCTTTGATGCAAAGATTTAGTGTAGTAAGCTATTATAAGACTCTCGGCAGGCATGGAATCCGTAGGGATTCGGTTTTTAAGTGTTAATAATCTTTGATTAAAGTATTTAACTTTTTATTTTGGGTTCATTCTTAAGCTTGAAAGGTCCATGACTAAGACTTCTGGAGGTTTACCGTCTCCGAACTTTTCCAAAAAGCATGACTCGAACTTTTCCCAAGACACGATGGTATGGGGTTGTTGGGCAAAGTACCATGTGGATGCATTGCCCTCGAAGGTATAAGGGAACAACCTACAGACAACGTCTTCATGTTCGACATTACGGAGTCTAATGGCTAACATAAAAATTTTAATGTGATCTTCAACGATCTGTTTTGAGTCAAGATCAAACTTGGGAAGCCATTTCTCTGGGTGTTTAGGTAAAGGGTGTTGAGCTCCAGGTACAACTACGGCATCCTGATCAAGCCAGGGTCTAGCGGGGTTGTTCTGATTTTCCATTGGGGTAATGGGTGTTGAAGGCTGAGAAGGTGAATTTCCTTCGTCAAAGGAATCTCCTTCAGAAGAGGAAGGAGATGATGGAGGAGGTGAAGGAGGTATCCCAGATCCTCCTGCAGCAGGATTTAAGATTGGATCTGTGGGATTCACAGTAGGATTAGTGTCACCTAATTGTTCTCTGATATCAGAGAAGTCTAAAGGTTGACCCGACAGATGGTTTGGTTTCCTAAGACGAGCTAAGGAACTATGTGTTTTTATAAGAGATTGACGGACAATCTCTTGTATATCACCACCTGTAGGATTAGGGGTTGTTGGCTCAACTGTGATCTGTGGATCGTCGGTTGAAGTAGTTGTTGTTTGAGGGGGGATATTTTCGTTTGAATGGATTCTAGTCACTATAGGTGATCGATTAGGGGGTGGAGGAGTCTTGCGACCGCCTCGTGCCATTAATTAAGTTCAGGCCCTCCTTCTAGCGCCATTTGTTGATGGGCGAAATCGACCGTCCATCAACTGAGAGAGTGGAACCGGTCTGGGGTTGTCTAATAACCCAATCCGTTTGGGATGAACCACCCTGACGGGTTTAGCGGCTCCGTTAGCCGACCTAAGGTACTAAATAAAAAGAAAACTATTCTAAACTAACTAATCTAACTAAAACTAAATAAAACAAACTAAACTAACTAACAATAAATAAAACAAACTAATAAACTAATCTAATTAAAACTAATTATTAAACAAACTAAACTAACCTAATTATTAAAACAAACTAAACTAACCTACTTATTCTAGCTATACAATCTACTAACTACTACTATACTAACTACTAACTAAAATATAACTTATTCACAAAATGTACAATATCCACAATTTATAGATTTAAATAAAACCTGAAAAACTCATTGATATTCTGCCCTAAGACAGAGGAAGATGTTTTTGTTGATTTTATAATTTTATGAACAGAAATAAAACAAAAAACTAACTAAACTAAATCACTACTCTAAACTACAAATATATCTAGCTAAACTACTAATAAATATACTAAACAACTAAATAAAAAACTAACCTGGAAACGCTCCAGGTTTGTCCTGTGTATGATGATCTTCTAAGCTGATCGGAGGGAGGAAACCTGCACCGAATAATCCAGAAGCTTCTCGTAAACGATAGTTGTAGTGTTCTTTAAGTTTGTTTACAGGACAAATAAGACATAAAAATCACAACAATCATATAATTTATAAATCTTAACAATTAGGTAAACCTGTATGCAAAGACTTATACAAAATAATTCAATTGATGAAGAAGAGAAATATGTCATCCATAAACTGAACCAAGTAATTGCTGTGTTTTAAATGTTGAAAGAAGTCAGGCATGGATCATATTAATTAAATCATATCAGTTTGCAAAATACTAAGATAGCTAAAGTAGTCATTAATCAAGTGCAAATTGATAAACATAAACATGAAACAAAAGATTGATATTATGAAAGCAAAAGCTGTAGCAGAACATCAACTTATGTCTCAGTTTGTATTAGAAATCCATATCCTTGTTCTCCCACTAATGAGTATGCCCTAATTACAAAAATAATAAGTATTTATAATTTTTTCCACAGGGTAAAACCTCCATGTGGAAGTTATAAAACTGTTTACATAAAATCTGGGAAGATATCCCAAAATTGTCTAAGCTAGGAAACTAAAATAAAAATAAAATATCCAAATATCCTCTAGACTGTCCATCAAGTCTTATGCAATTCGAATTCACCTGAAAAGGGTCCAAAATAGACAAGTTAGAAGGATCTTTTATTAATAAAATAATAAAAATCTAATTCTACAAACTAGCTACAGAATCTTCTGATTCTGTAGCTAGTCTGAATAAGATACAGAATCAGCAATAAAATTAATTGAAAATATTTTAAGGAAATTAAATTCATTTACCATCCAATCACTATTTGAAAACAAATAATTCAATTTGAACTTGTTATAGCATTCAAAATCAAACAGGATCAAAATCATTCAACCGAATACAGAGATAGGCGTACTCTGTTTCTTGTGTTACCACCAAGTTGGGTCAACAAAATCATAATCAACATTTGTGAAATCATTTCATATCAATTTGGAACTGATGTAATCAAAACAAATCGTATGCAATTGTTAAACAGGAGATACGATCGAATCCAACAAAACTATTTTCCAGTCGTTATGGCTATAACGACATAGCAAACGATTTAAACCATAAGCGAATTAAACCAACACTGGCGCGTAGATGAAATCATAACAAGATTGATCAATTGGTAACAAAGTTCGTCAGAATTGGTCGATTGTTTGTTATAGCAAATTGGGGCAGACAAAATCATTCACGAAATCTTTTCTTGAGTGCATTTAGAAACAGCTATTACCCGAATCTCCTCATACGATTTTAACAGAATGAGATAAGTTGAACTGAGTTAACAAAATCGTTTGAAAACAGAGATGTAATCAAATCTATTTTGATATGAATGCAATTCATAAAATCGATCAACTAACCGAAGATACAGCTATCCAAAACGAATCAAACAGCTAGGATTTACACAGTCATCGTGGATCAAAACGTTTCATGATTCGGGCGTGAGTATCACTTGCACAGACTTAAAGTGAAAGTATTGTTTTCATGAAAACAGAGTCATTTTTCCCAACTTAGAAATGATCAAATATAGAACATTATATGACACAGCATAGCAACAACCAAATTCATTGAAATCGTTTACCAATCACAGCGTATGAACCATAACGAAATCGAATCCAATCATAATCGTATCCTAAATTGAGCATGAAACACTTCCTGTTCGGAATAGATACAACACAAATCCATTTGAAAACAAACCATTAATTTCGTTACTTCAATCAGACAAGCTAACAAATCAAATCCAAACGAAGATCATTCAAATCCAAAAATCTATCAATGGCTATACTGGGAATGATCGAACCATATATCCAAAATGAAATTCCATTCATTTTTAGCAAAGTGAAACAGTATACATGATGAACACCGAATGACAAAGGCATTTGAATGAGAAACAGAGCTATTCAAACACAGAATTCAAATCATTATATTTACCTTCATCATTCACGAAACTAAAACGATACCAAAATTCATACTTGTATAGCGACGAGACGGCTTGATCATGCCAATTTAGAGTTGATAACGGCTGTGGCCAATTCAACATTCTTGAAAAGGATGGAGCCTGTTGTCTTCTGCTTCTTATCATCTTCTTGGAGCCTATCTTTTTTATTGGTCAATACTGCAATTTGATCTTCCAGTGACTGAATTTTCGATTGGAGTAGTGGAACATCAATGTAGTATCGTTCCAACCATGAATCGCATTGGTCATAGGGAGACTGTGTGGGTTTTGTAAGAGCAGGAGAGGGTTTGGACACATGGATGAGGGTTTCGCTAGGCAATTTAATCCTTGGGTAACTGGGATTATCTTTTAGGAAAGGGGGAAGATTTGTCACGAAATCATAAGGTGGTTCAAGGCATAAACCCTGTGAGTACAGGTACTCATCGGCTAAAAAATGTTCTATATCAGAGTCAGAATCCTCACTCAGGATTATAGGCTTTGACTCAGCAGAGGGTTTATTTTTGTTCCTGACCATCCTTGAAATGATCCTAGTGTTCCTTTTTCCCTTGGCATTAGCAGTAGGGTTTTCCTTGGGCTTTCTGCTCACAGGATTTTTAATAGTCTCGGGCTTCTCAATTCCAACGTCTGGTAAGTTGATAGGAGGGTAGGCCGAAGGCTTAGGAGCAGGCAATAGGATATGGAAGGGCACGGGGGTTCCAGTTTTGACTTCACTCACCACAGGCTTGTCAACCTATATAGGGTTTGTGTCATCGAAACCATTACGAGCGATGAACTCTCTCCAACTATCACCATGCAAACTCAAATGATAAACAACGATAAGTTTAATGAGCCCATAGTGGAATAGGCTACTGTCAGCCTTATGCCTTTTAAATATTTTCGACATTTTATATAGGCTACGATGAAAGTAAAAGGGCATATTCAATGAATATCCCATAAAATTCATTAGCAAACGCAGGTGGTAGAGAAACACAAGTCCGTATCGACCTTCACAGGTCACGAACTATTTGATTATCATCAAAGTATCGTGCCATCATGGTTTAAGTGCAGAGATTGGCATACCTCTATCACAAGAGGTGTCTTTGCACGAGAGGAACAACAGTGTCCATGGCACCTCCTTGACTTTACAATTTTTGAACCAACGATGTCCTGTGGCAGCTAACCCTGTAGCAGAACTGATAAAATTCTCATCAATTTCCAACTGTATATCGCCCACCTTGGCTCTATAGCCATCGAAGGTCACGGTAAACTGCCATGCTACAGCTAGATTAAAACCCTCAAATCGTTTCACGAAGGTAAGCCATCCGTTATCCTCCAGGTCCTTGCGGGCATTGTCAAACATTAACAAGGCTTTGTTGCCGTTTGGCTCGATTCTCGCGACTGGTGCCATGGAGCCGAGCACATGGTGAGTCCAGGGTTTGGGTCACAACATGCATAGGAGCAGAGCTACCCGAGCTAGCAGAGGTGAACGGGAATAAAGGATAGGCATCAATGCCAGCGTGCAAAGGTGGTGGAGTTTATCTCTGCCATGCATAACAATTATTGCCAAAGTACAACCGTCGGCTTTCAAATATGTTCAACCCATTAGTAGTTCAAAAATCAAGTCATTTTCCTAGCTAATGAAACAATGGTAAGTGTATAAACAACGCTTGCAATCAAAACATTATGCCATAGTTTGAAACCATTAAATATTCAATTAGAAACCAAAACCAAATAATTAACCATGCGCCAATGTATTGTAATCATTTATATCAAAAGGTTTGACCAACGTGCCAATAGTTTTGTAAACACAAACATAGGTATCATATCAAAGATATATGTGAAATACTTAACCATAACACCTATGCATTGTTGTGAAACCAATGGTTAAGTAGGCCAAATAAAAACATGTAAATCCAAGAGCCAATGCCTTACAAACTTAATAAAATCAAATTACCCAATCAATACAAGAATGTCCAATGAGTGGAGTTAGAAAGTTTTGCCATCTACAGAATGATAAGCGAAATGTAGGCGCAAAGGGCATATCAATAAGAAGGATGAAAACAGTTCAAACAATGATTCTAACGCGGCTTCGAAAGACCAATGTTTTCACGCTTACAATCATGAAAAAAAAACGAAAATAATCATGCAAAAGACGCAAAGAATAAAAGTGTCGTTCATCTGAGAATTGCGACGAAAAATCGATGTTTGCAAACATTGGTGTAGGCAGCTTATATGACAAATGGAAAAATGTGATTTGGCTACCAACAATATGATAAAACCCCCAGCAGAAAATTGATTTCTGAAATCCACATGACTAGTAATAGAATGTTTCTCTTGGCCCTTAGAACTGCAAATCTGATCCAATCATATGCACAAAGTTCATCCACTCCCAATGAAACTATGGTTTGGCATGCAAGATTTGGACATATACCCTTTCAAATTCTAAGCCTTCTATAGAAGCACTCCATGGTCAAAGGTCTACCAAACTTCAAAGAGAAAAATCCCCCATGTGAGTCTTGCATTCTTGGAAAACATAAGAGAACTAGTTTTCCATAGTCCTCCACTCAAGTCAAACAACACTTAGAGTTGGTTCACACTGACCTATTTGGATCAATGCCAACAAAGTCAATAGGTGGTGGCATTTATTTTCTAACATTTATTGATGACTTTAGCAGTAAAATTTGGATATATTTTCTTAGACACAAGTATGAAACCTTTTCCAAGTTCAAAGAATTCAAAGATGAAGCTGAAAAACAGAAGGGCAAATATGTAAAATTTCTCAGGCCAGATGGTGAAGGAGAATATAGCTCCGAAGAATTTACAAATTTCTGCAAATCACAAGGCATCATCATGTAAACTACAGCCAGATATACTCCACAACAAAATGGAGTGGCTGAAAGGAAAAATCAGACAATAATAAATGTAACATCCACGACCAACAACACCACTGCTGGGCAATGCTACTGCAAAATACCTTGTCTTCTACAAACTAGCTCTGATACCAATTTGTAACATCCCTATCCAACAACACACCGGGAAACACCATAGAAGAACATACGTATATACATAACATGCATATTTAATGAATTTAAATAAAATAAAACAGAGTTACTGCTACCATACAGACTCAAATGGAATTAACAGTAATTCATACATGCAATGGAATACATGATAACATTTCAAAATTCACAGACATGCATAACATATATAATTAAGCATGGAAATGATACTTATCTTTTAATTGGAGTAAAACCACCAACTGCGTGTAGACCTTCCATGAACCTCCCAGCCTTAGACCACACTTCTCATCACTCTCAGCAGTAGGTCACCCCCGAGCTAGGACTAAAATCCATCGGGCAAGGGATTCCTAGGCTAGGAAAGGTCAATAGGAAAGTCACATAGTTTAAGAGGAAGGATTCTCTCCCAGGAGCCACTTACGCCCACTGCTCACAGACTCCCATTCCCCACATGCATGTCCCACCCCAGGAGTATACACCTCCACTGTCACATAGTCCATCGGCTTCTCCACCTCCCTTACCTTGGGATCCAGCAACTAGCCAGACCAGAATTCTTAGAGCTCTGTAGCATCTACTAGACTCCCTCTGGGAGAAATCACTTCCTCAACACACTCTCTCACCTGGAGAGAGTTGCTCATAGGCCTGAAAACTTGCTTCTTCAATACACAACCACCCCTCTCACCTGGAGAGAGAGTTTCTCATAGGCCTGACAACCTACCTCTTCAACCAAGGGATTCACAACCTGCTTCTTCAACCACAGCATCCAAATCGAGTAAGGAAATGGATGAATCGGTAATTTACAAAGGTGCAAAATGGTCACAGTTCAGCAATGGCGGAAATGGCTAG
Source organism: Picea mariana (assembly GCA_032191745.1). NCBI lineage: Eukaryota > Viridiplantae > Streptophyta > Pinopsida > Pinales > Pinaceae > Picea > Picea mariana. The sequence goes on along the minus strand of JASDQU010508593.1, from coordinate 34,360 downwards.
TTGTGGGCTTGTTTAGTGCGTGCGTGAGTGAGTGAGCACACATAAGTGGGTGTGTGAGAGTGCCTATGTGTTTCCCCCAGTAGCAAGAATCCCCCCCTTAAGTCTGCATATGCCTGAGCTAACACCTGTCACTCAGTAAGCATGCTCCTTCCCCTTTGGAAGTCACATGTCCTCCCCCAGGAACTTAGGATAAAAACATATCCTTCTAAACAAATTTTGGAATAATAATAAATTATTATTCTCTTGAACTTAATCCCTTAGTCTTAGCTCCTCTTTCCAACCTCTCATCCCCCTCTTCCTTACCCATCCTTGTGGAGCTTAGTCCCCCATTCTCTTTTATCATGGTCATTCTACACACAGCAATGTTTTTATATTAATAATATGAATATTTACATGTACAAAACAGGCTCCTGGCCTTTAACACCTAGGCTCTCCAGCCAACTAACACATAAGCCTACCAGATTATAATTGCTCGGCTCACCTACCTACAAAACATGTTTACAATTCATAATACAACTAGGGCTCTTCCTTGGGGATATTACAATCCCCTCCCCTTATTTTTGCAATGTCCTCGGTGCAACTTATTTATACAACATCAGCAAGATTTTCAAAATCTTAAAAAAGATGTGGGTATTCAGCATGCATAGCATCCTCATGCTCCCATGTCACGTCCTCAGGACCGTACCAGGTCCACTGGACCTTTACAAGCCTTATGGATCGATTCTGGAGTTGTTTGATCTTCCAGTCCAATATGCACACCGGATGCACTTGCAAGACACCTTCTTTCTCCACCTGAATCACATTTCAATCAGTAACATGATTAGCATTAGGTATATATTTCTTAAGCAATGAAACATGAAACGCATTATGTACAGTCTTGGATGCATGCAATGACAGCATATATGCAACTGGTCCAATCCTTTCTAGGATTTCAAATGGCCCACAATATATGGCTGTCAACTTGGAACAGTTTCCCAGCTTTAGGGAACTTCTGTTGGATTTCACTTTCAAGAAAACATGATCACCCACTTTAAACTCCCTCTGGGTTATGCTTATCAACATAACTTTTCTG
>JASDQU010508593.1:22618-33239 GCA_032191745.1 Picea mariana | reverse complement strand
ACAGGTCACGAACTATTTGATTATCATCAAAGTATCGTGCCATCGTGGTTTAAGTGCAGATATGGGCATACCTCTGTCACAAGAGGTGACTTTGCGCGAGAGGAACAACAGTGTCCATGGCACCTCCTTGACTTTACAATTTTTGAACCAACGATGTCCTGTGGCAGCTAACCCTGTAGCAGAACTGATAAAATTCTCATCAATTTCCAACTATATATCGCCCACCTTGGCTCTACAGCCATCGAAGGTCACGGAAAACTACCGTGCTATAGCTATATTAAAACCCTCAAATCATTTCACGAAGGTAAGCCATCAGTTATCCTCCAGGTCCTTGCGGGCATTGTCAAACATTAACAAGGCTTTGTTGTCGTTTGGCTCGATTCTCACAACTGGTGCCATGGAGCCGAGCACATGGTGAGTCCAGGGTTTGGGTCACAACACACACAGGAGCAGAGCTACCCGAGCTAACAGAGGTGAACGGGAATAAAGGATAGGCATCAATGCCAGCGTGCGAAGGTGGTGGAGTTTATCTCTGCCATGCATAACAATTATTTCCAAAGTACAACCGTCGGCTTTCAAAGCTGTTCAACCCATTAGTAGTTCAACAATCAAGTCATTTTTCTAGCCAATGAAACAATGGAAAGTGTATAAACAACGCTTGCAATCAAAACATTATGCCATAGTTTGAAACCATCAAATATTCAATTAGAAACCAAAACCAATTAATTAACCATGCACCAATGTATTGTAATCGTTTATATCAAAAGGTTTGACCAACGTGCCAATAGTTTTGTAAACACAAACATAGGTATCATATCAAAGATATATGTGAAAGATTTAACCATAACACCTATGCATTGTTGTGAAACCAATGGTTAAGTAGGCCAAATAAAAACATGTAAATCCAAGAGCCAATGCCTTACAAACTTAATAAAACCAAATTACCCAATCAATACAAGAATGTCCAATGAGTAGAGTTAGAAAGTTTTGCCATCTACAGAATGATAAGCGAAATGTAGGCGCAAAGGGCATATCAATAAGAAGGATGACGACAGTTCAAACAATGATTCTAACGCGGCTTCGAAAGACCAATGTTTTCACGCTTACAGTCGTGAAAAAAAAAAGAAAATAATCGTGCAAAAGACGCAAAGAATAAAAGTGTCGTTCATCTGAGAATTGCGACGAAACATCGATGTTTGCAAACATTGGTGTAGGCAGCTTATATGACAAATGGAAAAATGTGATTTGTCTGCCAACAATATGATAAAACCCCCAGCAGAAAATTGATTTCTGAAATCCACATGACTAGTAATAGAATGTTTCTCTTGGCCCTTAGAACTTCAAATCTGATCCAATCATAAGCACAAAGTGCATCCACTCCCAATGAAACTATGGTTTGGCATGCAAGATTTGGACATCTACCCTTTCAAATTCTAAGCCTTATATAGAAGCACTCCATGGTCAAAGGTCTACCAAACTTCAAAGAGAAAAATCCCCCATGTGAGTCTTGCATTCTTGGAAAACATAAGAGAACTAGTTTTCCATAGTCCTCCACTCAAGTCAAACAACACTTAGAGTTGGTTCACACTGACCTATGTGGATCAATGCCAACAAAGTCAATAGGTGGTGGCGTTTATTTTCTAACATTTATTAATGACTTTAGCAGGAAAATTTGGATATATTTTCTCAGACACAAGTATGAAACCTTTTCCAAGTTCAAAGAATTCAAAGATGAAGCTGAAAAACAGAAGGGCAAATATGTAAAATTTCTCAGGTTAGATGGTGAAGGAGAATATAGCTCTGAAGAATTTACAAATTTCTACAAATCACAAGGCATCATCATGTAAACTACAGCCAGATATACTCCACAACAAAATGGAGTGGCTGAAAGGAAAAATCAAACAATAATAAATGTAACGTCCACGACCAACAACACCACTGCTGGGAAATGCTACTGCAAAATACCTTGTCTTCTACAAACTAGCTTTGATACCAATTTGTAACATCCCTATCCAACAACACACCGGGAAACATCATAGAAGAACATACGTATATACATAACATGCATATTTAATGAATTTAAATAAAATAAAACAGAGTTACTGCTACCATACAGACTCAAATGGAATTAATAGTAATTCATACATGCAATGGAATACATGATAACATTTCAAAATTCACAGACATGCATAACATATATAATTAATCATGGAAATGATACTTATCTTTTAATTGGATTAAAACCACCGATTGCGTGCAGACCTTCCATGAACCTCCCAGCCTTAGACCACACTTCTCATCACTCTCAGCAGTAGGTCACCCCTGAGCTAGGACTAAACTCCATCAGGCAAGGGATTCCTAGGCTAGGAAAGGTCAATAGGAAAGTCACATAGTTTAAGAGGAAGGATTCTCTCCCAGGAGCCACTTACGCCCACTGCTCACAGACTCCCATTCCCCACATGCATGTCCCACCCCAGGAGTATACACCTCCACTGTCACATAGTCCATCGGCTTCTCCACCTCCCTTACCTTGGGCTTCAGCAACTAGCCGGACCAAAATTCTTAGAGATCTGTAGCATCTACTGGACTCCCTCCGGGAGAAATCACTTCCTCAACACACTCTCTCACCTGGAGAGAGTTACTCATAGGCCTGAAAACTTGCTTCATCAATACACAACCACCCCTCTCACCCGGAGAGAGAGTTTCTCATAGGCCTGACAACCTACCTCTTCAACCAAGGGATTCACAACCTGCTTCTTCAACCACAACATCCAAATCGGGTAAGGAAATGGACGACTCGGTAATTTACAGAGGTGCAAAATGGTCACAGTTCAACAATGGCGGAAATGGCTAGTTGTGGGCTTGCTTAGTGCGTGCGTGAGTGAGTGAGCGCACATAAGTGGGTGTGTGAGAGTGCCTATGTGTTTCCCCCAGTAGCAAGAATCCCCCCCTTAATTTTGCATGTGCCTGAGCTGACACCTGTCACTCAGGAAGCACGCTCCTTCCTCTTTGGAAGTCACATGTCCTCCCCCAGGGACTTAGGATAAAAACATATCCTTCTAAACAAATTTTGGAATAATAATAAATTATTATTCTCTTGGACTTAATCCCTTAGTCTTAGCTCCTCTTTCCAACCTCTCATCCCCCTCTTCCTTACCCATCCTATTGGAGCTTAGTCCCCCATTCTCGTTTATCATGGTCATTCTACACGCAGCGATGTTTTTATATTAATAATATGAATATTTACATGTACAAAACAGGCTCCTGGCCTTTAACACCTAGGCTCTCCGGCCAACTAACACATAAGCCTACCAGATTATAATTTCTCGACTCACCTACCTACAAAACATGTTTACAATTCATAATACAACTAGGGCTCTTCCTTGGGGATATTCCAATCCCCTCCCCTTATTTTTGCAATGTCCTCGGTGCAACTTATTTATACAACATCGGCAAGATTTTCAAAATCTTAAAAAATATGTGGGTATTCAGCATGCATAGCATCCTCATGCTCCCATGTCGCGTCCTCGGGACCGTACCAGGTCCACTGGACCTTTACGAGCCTTATGGATCGATTCTGGAGTTGTTTGATCTTCCAGTCCAATATGCACACCGGATGCACTTGCAAGACACCTTCTTTCTCCACCTGAATCACATTCCAATCAGTAACATGATTAGCATTAGGTATATATTTCTTAAGCAATCAAACATGAAATGCATTATGTATAGTCATGGATGCATGCAATGACATCATATATGCAACTGGTCCAATCCTTTCTAGGATTTCAAATGGCCCACAATATATGGCTGTCAACTTGGAACAGTTTCCCAGCTTTAGGGAACTTCTGTTGGATTTCACTTTCAAGAAAACATGATCACCCACTTTAAACTCCCTCTGGGTTATGCTTATCAACATAACTTTTCTTCCTGTCTTGAGCAGCCTTCAAATTCTTCTTAATCTTCAGCATTTTCTCTTCCATTTCCTTGAGCAACTTTGGCCCAACCACTTCCATATCAGTTGGGTTGTCCCACCTTATTGGTATGTTGCACTTTCTTCCATAAAGTGCTTCAAACGAGCTCATTTTCAGTGATGCTTGATACCCATTGTTGTAAGCAAATTCTACCAAGTGTAGGTAGTATTCTCATTTAGATGGTTTGTCCATCACAAACATCCTTAGCATATCTTCTATCACTTGGTTCACCCTCTATGTCTTCCCATCAGACTCGGGATAATAAGCAATGCTAAAGTTCAGATTCATTCTGAACCCTTTGAATAACCCCTTCCATAACTTTGAGGTAAATTTTGGGTCTATGTCAGACACAATTGTCTTGGGAATATCGTGTAATCGTGCTACTTCCCTCATATATATATCGGCAACATTAGTTGCCTTGTGAGTAGTCTTCAATGGAATAAATGGGCATCTTTCGTAAGCTTATCCACCACCACCATGATGGAATCATGTTGCTTATTTTTTCTGGGTAATCCTATGATGAAATCCATTGTCACCACTTCCCACTTCCACTCAAGAATGGGTAATGGTTGTAGAAACCCTGTTGGGTGCCTATGTTCATCTTTGACCTTTTGGAAGTCCATACATCTGGTGATGTATTATGCAATTTCCTTCTTCATACCTGGCCAATAGTAATGGCTCTTAAATGCTTCCATTGTTTTCTGATATCCATGGTGCCCAATATAAGGCACATTATGCATTTCTTTCAAGATCATAATTCTCAATTCCTATAAATTAGGTACATAAATTTTGTTTTTGTACAGGAGTGTTCCATCAGCTTCCAATTTATAATCTTCCACTTTCTGTAGCATCTTACCTTGATGTAGCTTTGTTACCAATTCCATGTACTGCAAATATGCATTTGCAGCTTCCGAAATTCTTCCTTTAATATCAGTTTGATACATGCTAATGGTCGTAGCATGTAGTTCATGCACTCTTCTGTTGAGTGCATCAGCCACTTTATTCTCCTTTCCTTTGATATGCTTGATATCAAAGTCATACTCACAAAGAGATTTCAACCATCTACTTTTCCTAGCATTTAAGGTTGGTTGATCAAACAAATACTTCATACCATTATGATCTATCCTCAGTTCAAAGCTCTTTCCCATGAGGTAATGTATCCATTTCCTCAAGGCGTGCACTATGGATGCCAACTCCAAATCGTGAGTTGCGTAGAGCCTTTCATGCTCTTTCAATTTTCTGGACTCATAACATATTACAAACTCATTATGATTGAGGACTCCCACCAATCCTTCTTTGCATGCATCTGTACACACTACAAAATCTTCATTTGGATCTGCAATCCTCAAGATTGGAGCTCTGGTTAACAGTTGCTTCAATTGCTGGAAGCTTCTTTCACATTATTTTTCCCATTAAAATTTCTTCTCCTTCCTTTGCAAGGAAGTGATGGGGTGAGCTATCCTTGAGAACCCTACAATGAACCTTTTGTAATAGCGAGCTAGACCCATAAAGGATCTAACTTATGTCACATTCTTCATCGTTGACCATTCTCTAATGGCTTCTATCTTCTCAGGATCCACTGCTATCCCATCCTTTGAAATGATATGTCCCAAATAATGGATCTTCTTTTGATAGAATGAGCACTTGCTCTATTTGGCGTACAGTTGGTGCTCTCTTAGCACTTGCAACACCATCCTTATATGATGTTCATGCTCTTCCTCTGACTTGGAATACACCGGGATGTCATCCAAAAAGACTATGACAAACTTGTCTAGATATTCTCTTAAATACACCATTAATTAGTCACATGAAAATAGTGGGTGCATTAGATAACCCAAATGGTACCACTGTGAATTCATAATGACCATACCTTGTTCTAAAGGCAATATTGTTGATGTCTTCATCCTTTATCCTTACCTAATGGTACCCTGACCTGAGATCTATTTTTGAAAATATCTTGGCATCCTTAAACTGATCAAAGAGATCATCAATCATTGGCAAAGGATACTTGTTCTTAATAGTCACTTTGTTCAATTGTCTAAAATCGATGCACAATCTCAATGTCCCATCCTTTTTCTTCACGAACAGGATTGGGGCACCCCAAGGTGACACACTTGGGCGTATATACCCCTTCTTCAGAAGTTCTTCAAGCTGTAATTGTAGTTATTTCAGCTCTGGTGTACTCATTCTGTAAGGAGTTTTTGACACTGGAGCTACTCCAGGCATCATTTTTATAGAGAAATCAATACCTCTCTTCAGGGGTAGTCCGGGTACCTCCTGGAATACATCTTCAAAATCTTTTAATACTACATGGTTTTCAATATTTGAAACCTTATCCTTAGGTGCTTCTTCCATATGAGCTGCAAATATTTGGCAACCCTTCCTGTAGCACTTCCTCAACTGCATTGTTGAGATTTATCTGATAGTAACTTCCCTTGGGATTCCCTACACTTTTCTTGGGTTTCCTTTCTCATTCAGAAAGTGAATGCCTTGTTACGACAATATAAGATGGCATGGTGTTGGTCCAACCAATCCATCCCAATTAGACAGTCATAGGAACCTAAAGGTAAGATGCTCAACTCATCCCCTGTGCTCAGTCCACTCATGTCCACTGGACAGGACTTAACCAACTCAACAACCTTTATCTTGGATCATGTAGCCAAATGCACTAACCAAGATTTTTCATGCTTGCTTCTTGGAAAATGCAAACTTTCCACCATTCTAGGATCTATATAACTATGACTAACCCTTGAATCAATTAAAATAGTAATGGTTTGGTTGTTGATCATACCTTCCACTTCAATCATATGTGACCGATATTCTGCTTGCTTGTTGTACAAATCTATGTAGATCCTTGGTACACTTTTTCCCATGTCCTCCATTGTTTCTACCTGTTGAACATTGTGGACAGCTCTCACATTGTCATTTTTGTGGGGGAAATATTTGTACCTATGATTTCCTTTACAACCCCAACATTCCATAGGTGGTTGTCTTGGCATTTTCCCACCTACTTCAACCTTCATGGGTTCTCTAAAACCTGGTTGTTCTTGAGGGATATTTCTTAAAAAGGATGCCTAAGTTCCTTTCTTCCTCTGATCCATCTTGAATTTCTTCTTGCCTTCCCAAGCCTTCCAAAAAGTGGTCTTTTCCCTCCGCTTCTCATATAAGCATTTTTCTCTCCTTATAGTTTCATCCATAGTTTTAGGATCATCATGTTGGATCTTGTCACTGATGGAAGATGGTATTTCACTCAGATACCTTTGAATTTTGGCAATCTCGTCTTTGATGAAAGGAACATACTTCAACAATTTCAAAAACCTTCGTTCATATTCATCAATGGTCATGATACCCAGCTTGAGTTCAAAGAACTCTTTCATATTTCTGTCATAGTATCTCTTAGYCAAATATTTATTTTCGAAATACTTCTTGAATTCCTTCCAAGTAACATTTTTCTCTTTAATGTCCTACACCTGCACAAGTTGATCCCACCACATGGATGCCTTTCCTTTCAGTTGATACATTGCAATTATCCCTTCTACATGAGAGGAATAATTTTGCAGTTGGAAATATTTCCTCATGCCAAGCATCCATGTCTCGACATCATCCTCCTTCTTGTACTCTCCATCAAATGTAGGAGGTTTAATCTTGTTCATTTCACCCTTCAATTCATCCACTCCATTTCTCCTATGCTTTCTGGTAGGAGATGGGCTTGAACTACTGTGTGCCATCCTCTTGGAGTGCCCTTGGGAGTGATGATGGTGTATGCCAACACTCCTTGATTTCCTCTTCTCATCAAGAGACCTGTGACTTCTTGATTTAATGGAGTCACTCTCCTTATCAAATTTCTTTTCTATCCTTTCCAGGCTTTGTTTCAACTTTATGTTGAATTCTCCCTGTTGGTCCCTGGCCTTCATGAGCTTTTTGTTATCCATTCGGTGATTCTGGACATCTTTCTACAATATTTCAATGATTTTCATCATGCCTCCCTCCTACCTATCTCTTCTCCATGCCCATTGGAGTTTGATCCTTCAACTCCCAAATGGACATACATTCCTCTAGCTTCATTCTCTGAACTGGAAGCATTTTGTGCCTCCTCCATTTCGGTTTGGTTCTAACAATCGTTAACTTTGCAAACACAATGTGCAGTCAACTGAACTTTTTCAGTCCATCAGTCCTTAACAAATTCCACAATATTCATAAACCAATCTGATTCAAGAAAACGTTCAGAATTCCATTATGCGGCTCTCGAGCAATCAAGAATCCCCACAGATATTTTCTTTATGAGTTATGCTTTGTTCTGCAACAATTCTTGGGCACTAGCCCCTTTCTCTTAGCCCCCAACCCATGTGACCACGAGATGTGGCCAAGCGCTAGATCGATAGGCACTTACTCAGGACCTCAGGCCTACGGCTTCGGAAGTTTGTGCATCAGCACACCCCACTTCTCTCAAACCATTAATCTTTGAACACTTCCATGACACCTTTGGTGACATTATTACATCTCGTCACCTTGGCGTTATGAAACTTTTAAAGGTTCTTCCTTTTGTTCCCTTATGAACCATTCTTCTGGAGTGTCAAGTCTCTAGACTTCACAATTGGTGCCACGCGTCCATTGGGACCCATGGTTTTCGTACTTGAACTAAGATACCGAATAGTCCCATCCCTTAATGCCTTTCAAATTAAGGGGGCATGCAATGGCGGTTTGGAGTAACCCTCCTTTCATCCCGCAATTCTTCTGACACTGACACATAACCCCCTAGTAAAACCGTGGTTTGGATTGCGAGACCACCTTGGGGAATTAACTCCCATGCAACTTGGGTCCCCGTAATGCCTCCGAGCTATCGATCTTGATGTATCGTGATCAACGCCAGCATGGGTCTGATGCCCTTTAACTATGTTATGTAACCTCAGGGCCCACATAGTACATATGACAACATTCCAGGTGGGGGCATGTGGCAGGTATAGGGGAGATCCACATCACCTCCAGGTGACATCATCATGACTCACCACTTTGGCTCTTTGAGCTTCGGAACTTCAGGCTTTGGGAGTTCTCACCTCCACACCCACTGATTTTCCCGAACGCCAAAATCCTAAACAACCAATCTGCTGAAATGTGCCCCTCTTAACGGACGGTCTGAATTAACTCCGGACTTCGAAGCTTCGGAGCTTTGGGACTTCGCCCCCTTCCGCTTTATAACACATAACTTCACCTAAGTCACAAAGTCCGAAGGATTTCAAGTTAACCCTCCTGCACTTTCTCCAGATCTAACGGTTGTGAAGGATTCCTCTTTTTTCGAATAGATCCTATGGCCAACACTACTCTGCAGCCCAATACCACGTATTTCATGGTTTTATAATACTACTACACCTCCCAAGCTTCGTAACATGGCTAAGGTAACCTCTCAGAACCATTTCTCTCTGAAACTTGGTTCTAATGACCACTTATCCGACCCATCCAAGCTCAGTGCTTGAACCTTGGTTCTAATGACCACTTATCCGACCCATCCAGGCTCAGTGCTTGAACCTTGGTTCTAATGACCACTTATCCGACCCATCCAGGCTCAGTGCTTGAACCTTGGTTCTAATGACCACTTATCCAGCCCACCTAGGCTCAATGCTTAAACCTTGGATCTGATACCAATTTGTAATGTCCCCGGCCAACAACACCAATGTCAGGAAACGCTACTGCGGAATACCTTGTCTTCTACAAACTAGCTATGATACCAATTTGTAACGTCCTCGGCCAACAACACACCAAGAAATTCCACAGAAGAACATATGTATATACACAACATGCATATTTAATTAATTTAAATCAAATAACACAGAGTTACTGCTACCATACAGACTCAAATGAAATTAACAGTAATTCATACATGCAACGGAATACATGATAACATTTCAAAATTCACAGACATGCATAACATATATAATTAAGCATGGAAATGATACTTTTCTTTTAACTGGGGTAAAACTGCCAACTGCATGAAGACCTTCCATGAACCTCCCAGCCTTAGACCACACTTCTCATCACTCTCAACAGTAGGTCACCCCTGAGCTGGGACTAAACTCCATCGGGCAAGAGATTCCTAGGCTAGGAAAGGTAAATAGGAAAGTCACACAGTTTAAGAGGAAGGATTCTCTCCCAGGAGCCACTTACGCCCACTTCTCACAGACTCTCATTCCCCACATGCTTGTCCCACCCTGGGAGTAGACACCTTCACTATCACATAGTCCATCGGTTTCTCCACCTCCCTTACCTTGGGCTTCAGCAACAGGGCAGACCAGAATTCTCAGAGCTTTGTAGCAGCTAAGGGACTCCCTCTAGGAGAACTCACTTCCTCAACACACTCTTTCACCTGGAGAGAGTTTCTCAGAGGCATGACAACTTGCTTCTTCAATCCACAACAACCTCTCTCACCTGGAGAGAGAGTTTCTCACAGGCCTAAAATCCCGCCTCTTCAACCACGGGCTTCACAACTTGCTTCTTCAAACACAACAGCTAAATCAGGTAAGGAAATGGATGGCTCAGTAATTTACAGAGGTGAAAAATGGTCACAGTTCAGCAATGGCGGAAATGGTTGGTTGTGGGATTTCTCAGTGCGTGAGTGAGTGCTTGCACCTAAGTGGGTGTGTGAGAGTGCCTTTGTG
>JASDQU010508593.1:0-12247 GCA_032191745.1 Picea mariana | reverse complement strand
ATAAAATGAACCAAGTAATTGCTGTGTTTTAAATGTTGAAAGAAGTCAGACATGGATCATATTAATTAAATCATATCAGTTTGCAAAAGACTAAGATAGCTAAAGTAGTCATTAATCAAGTGCAAATTGATAAACGTAAACATGAAACAAAAGATTGATATTATGAAAGCAAAAGCTGTAGCAGAACATCAACTTCTGTCTCAGTTGGTATTAGAAATCCATATCCTTGTTCTCCCACGAATGAGGATGATCCTTATTACAAAAAATAATAAGTATTTATAAGTTTCCCACAGGGTAAAACCTCCCTGTGGAAGTTATAAAACTGTTTACATAAAATCTGGGAAGATATCCCAAAATTGATTAAGCTAGGAAACAAAAACAAAACTAAAATATCCAAATATCCTCTAAACTGTCCATCAAGTCCCATGCAATTCGAATTCACCTGAAAAGGGTCCAAAATAGACAAGTTAGAAGGATCTTTTATTAATGAAATAATAAAAATCTAATTCTATAGACTAGCTACAAAATCATCTGATTCTGTACCTAGTCTAAATAAGATACAGAATCAACATTAAAATCAATTGAAAATATTTTAAAGATTTCAATTTAATTGACATCCAATAGCCATTTGAAAACGAATCATTTAATTTGAGATTGTTACGCTATTCGAAATCAAAAAGGATCCAAATCAATTGAATGACTACAGAGATAGGCATACTCTGTTTTGTTTGTTATCACAAAGTCGGGTGGCAAAATTATGTGACACAGCAATGCAATCGCTTCATAACAAATCGAATTCAACATAATCAAAACAAATCGCAATCAACTGTTACGCTACCTTGTCAACAAGAAATATGAATTCTACAAGATCATTTTCAAATCGTTATAACTATGTTGACACAGTAAACGATTCATGCCACGAATAGATCAATTCAAACTAGCGCGAAAATCAATTCAAATAAAATTGTAACAGGATCGATTGATTAACAACAGAATTCATGATTTGTTATTGCAAGTTGGGCAAACAGGATTGATTTACCTTGATCAAAATCGCTCATTTGACAATGAATTATAATCAGATTTGGCAAAAAAAATAACGAATGTTGGTCAATTTGTTTTTTTACAAATCAAAATCAAACAGAGCATTCATTTACGATACAAATTTGACTCATAGAAATGATCGAACTAACAACAATCCAATCAAACTCATAGAAATGATCGAACTAATAGCAATCCAATCAAACGAATCAATCGGTTGGGTTTTAGCACAAGTATCATGAATCGAATCCATTCCATGATTCGGGCGCATTTGCACATGCTTGAATGAGAACCTTGTTTTTATACAAAACAGAGTCATTTTTCCCAACTTAGAAATGATCAAATTTAGAACATTATATGACACAGTGTTGTAACAACCAAATTTATTGAAATCGTTTACCAATCAGAGCATCCGAACCATAACGAAATCAAATCCAACATGATTGTATTCTAATTTGAGCATGAAAAACTTACTGTTCAGAGTAGATACCAAACCAATTCAATTGAAAGCGAATCATCAATTTCATTAACTTAATCAGGCAAACCATCAAATCAAATCCAAACGAGAACCATTCAAATCGAATAAAAATTTGTCGATGGCTATACTGGAAATAATCAAATCATATATTCAAAACGAAATTTCGTTTATTTTTAGCACAGTGAAATGTATACAGGATGAATGTCGTTATAACAGAGCCATTTCGAAATATGACAGAGCTATTCAAGAACCAAATATGACCCATTATATTAATCCTGTTTATTCACCAAACTAAAATGATATCAAAATCATACCTATACAACGACAAGACGGCTTGATCATGCCAATTTAGAGTTGATAACGGCTGTGGCCGATTCAAAATTCTTGAAAAGGATGGAGCCTGTTGTCTTCTGCTTCTTATCAACTGCTTGGAGCATGTCTCTTTGATTGGTCAATACTGCAATTCGATCTTCCAGTGATTGAATTTTCGATTGGAGTAGGGGGACATCAATGTAGTACCGTTCCAACCATAACTCGCATTGGTCACAGGGAGACTGTGTGGGTTTTGTAAGAGCAGGCGAGGGTTTGGACATATGGCTGAGGGTTTCGCTAGGTAATTTAATACCAGGGTAGCCAGGATTATCTTTTAGGCAAGGGGGAAGATTTGTCACGAAATCATAAGGTGGTTCGGGGCATAAATCCTGCGAGTAAGGATACTCACTGGCTAAAAAACGTTCTATGTCCGATTCGGAATCCTCACTAAGGATTATAGGCTTTGACTTAGTAGAGGGTTTAGGTTTGTTCCTGGCCATCCTTTAAATAAGCCGAGCGTTCCTTTTTCCCTTGGCATTAGCNAGCAGTAGGGTTTTCCTTGGGCTTTTTTCTCATAGGTTTCTTTATAGTCTCGAGCTTCTCAGTTCCGATGTCTGGTAAGTCGATAGGAGGGTAGGCCGAAGGCTTAGGAGCAGGCAATAGGATATGGAAGGGCACGGGGTTTCCAACCTTGACTTCACTCACCACAGGCTTGTCAACTTGTATAGGGTTTGTGTCATCGAAACCATTCCGAGCTACGAAAGCTTCCCAATTATCACCATGCAAACTCAAATGATAAACAACAATAAGTTTAATGAGCCCATAGTGGAATAGGCTACTGTCAGCCTTCTACCTTTTACACTTTTCGACATTTTATATAGGCTACAATGAAAGTAAAAGGGCATATTCAATGAGTATCCCATAAAATTCATTAGCAAACGCAGGTGGTAGAGAAACACAAGTCCGTATCGACCTTCACAGGTCACGAACTGTTTGATTATAATCAAAGTATCATGCCATCATGGTTTAAGTGCAGAGATGGGAAAACCTCTGTCACAAGAGGTGACTTTGCGCGAGAGGAATAACAGTGTCCATGGAACCTCGTCGACCTTACAATTTTTGAACCACCGCTGGCCTGTAGCAGGTAAGCCTGTAGCAGGTAAGCCTGTAGCAAAACTAATAAATTCATCCTTGATTTCCAACTGTATATCACCCACCTTGGCTCTACAGCCATCGAAGGTCATGGAAAATTGCCGTGCCACAGCCAGATTAAAACCCTCAAATCATTTCACGAAGGTAAGCCATCCGTTATCCTCCAGGTCTTTGCAGGCATTGTCAAACATTAACAAGGCTTGGTTGCCGTTTGGCTTGATTCAGACGACTGGTGCCATGGAGCTGAGCACATGGTAATCCAAGGGTTTGGATCGTAGCACACATAGGAGCAGAGCTAACCGAGCTAACAGAGGTGAACGGGAATAAGGGAAAGGCATAAATGCCAGTGTGCGAAGGTGGTGGAGTTTATCTCTACCATGCATAACAATTACTGCCAAAGTACAACCGTCGATTTTCATAGCTGTTCAACCCACTATAGCATAATTCAACATTCAAGTCATTTGCCCAACCAATGAAATAATGGTAAGTGTATAAACCAACACGTAATCAATCATTGTGCCAAATTTATTAAATCAACAATATTCAAATTAAAACCAATGCCAAATGTTTAACCATGCTCCAATGTATTGTAACAACTCGTACCAATAGTTTTGACCAACATGCCGATGGGTTTTCATATAATCAACAAGCGAGTAGTTGTGAAAACATGCACATAGGCATTATATCAAAAGACATATATGAAATATTTAACCATAATACCCATGTATCTTATGAAACCAAAGGTCAAGTAGGTCAAATAAAAAGCAAATCCAAATGCCAATGCCTTACAAACTCAATAAAACCAAATTACACAATCAATCGAAGTATGAGTATCGATCAAAGGATCTTGCCAGTTGTATAATAATAAATAAAAGGTAAGCACGATAGGCATATTGACAAAAGAGATATTGGCATTTCAAATAATGACTTCAGTGCGACTTCGAAAGGCGAAGTTTTCACGCTTACAGTCGTGAAAACAAAACGAAGGAGAATGTGCAAGTGTCGCAAAAAATGAAAATGTTGTTCATTAGAAAATTTTGACGAAAAAAAGATGTTTGCAAAACATAGGTGTAGGCAACTTATGAGATAATGGAAAAAATGGGTTGACTGCCAAGAATGGTGACACAATGGTAGGAGCAGTTATCTCTGCAAAAGAAACAAATTCAGATTAGGACAGCAAAGAAAATTTCAACTCAAAAATAACAACCAGAAAATCGTATAAACATCATCATTAACCAATTATTCCAGCAGTGTTTCCAAAAGATGAAAACTGATAATAATCTTAAGATCAACAAGTCACGATTTTAAAGATAAAAATCTCTAATACTGTTGGCATAGCCATTGCTGCCAGCAGGCGTCCATAGCCTCGACAGGGTTGCCATTTAACCCACTCTGACATCTGTATCCTATTAAGAAGTTCTGGATCGGAATAAAGGACATTAAAGAGGTTTCTTTTTTTTACAAATTTTCATATACCCGACATTGCTTCGCTGCTAGCGAGCCTGTTCAGTACCCCGACGAAGTTGTCTTGGCGCCATGCATGCATTTACCCGCTGCCAGTGGACCTGTTCAACATCCCGATGGGTTTACAAGCACTTCCCACAGCTCTTATTAATAATTTTATTTTGTTTTTCATAGATATATAGCTGAGCAGGGTGACGTTGAAAATCTTGATATTTAACACATTTTTTATACCTCATCAGAATTTTTCTTAGAACTATCCTTTATTTAGATCCAGAGATGTTTTATTAAAAAAAACAGCTTCCTAAGATAGGGAGACATCTTCTGAGTCATTCCTTTACGAAAAAGGGACAGCATAAAAAGATAATAGATGATTATGACAAGCTTTGCTCAGAGATCAAAATCAATCAACTTCTTTTAAACAACAGATTTTTCTAGCACAGATATAAACTTCAGCAATATACTATTGATGTTTGTACAAATTTTTCAAGAGTCATTTCAGCGAAGGAATTTTCTATCGTCTTTGTCTGAACAACTTAGTGTACAGGTATGTGTGAAAGAAAACACCAACTGATAAATTCAAATCAAAATAAAAAACAAACAACAAACGAAAATGCAAACAAAAATAAAAATATTTACACAATACACAAGGGTAGTTATCAAGCAAAGTATCTTTTCAAGGCTTGGCCATTCACCGGATAGGTGTCAAGCTGCCCTTCAAGATTCTGCAATTGAAAGGAACTGGGACCCAACTTTTCAGCAATTAAAAACGGTCCAAGCCACAAGTTTTGAAATTTAGTGTGCTCTCCCTTCCCCTCATGCAGTTTGTCCCACTTCAAGACGAGATCGCCTACTTCAAAATTCCTATCAGAAGCAGAGTTAGAATCGAATCATCTTTTAACCAATTGTTGATGTTGATCTAACTTACGTTTAGCTTGGGCTCTTACTTCTTCTAGCTTCATCAAAGTGTTAATTCGGTTTTCTAGAGGGGGACAATCTTCTTCTTGAACTTTCTGTGACAACTGAAGCGAAGGAAGAAGAATGTGAGGTGGCAGAATTGCTTCCCTGCCATAAACGAGAAAAAAGAGGGAGTTACCTATAGCATCTTTTGGCATTACCCTATCAGCCCATAGCACGTTCAGCAACACATTGTGCCAATTTTTATGATTTTCAACCACGGTTCTCTTGATAATTTTAATCAAGTTCTTGTTTGTTGATTCTGCCAATCCGTTGCCCTGGGGGTAGTAACTAGCAGAATACTTCAGCTTAATTCCTTTTTCCAAAGAAAACTCGCTCATCTCAAGAGAATAAAAGTAAGAAGCGTTGTCAAAGACTAGACAGTCAGGGATACCGAAACAAGTGATAATATTCGAATTTAGAAAGGCAATTACTTGACTGGTGTTGACAGTTCTTAACGCAACAGCTTCAGACCATCGAGTAAAGTAATCTGTGGCTGTCACAATAAACTTGTGCTGTTGCAAGGACAGAGGGTTAATCGGACCTATGATATCAAGGCCCCATTGCCGGAAAGGAGAATCGACTGAAATGGGTTGCAGAGGAAAGGCTGGTTTTTGCAACCGCCCTGATGCTTTCTGACAGATGATACATTTACGAAACAAGGCATGGGCATCTCTAAAAAGCCTGGGCCAGTAATAACCGGCTCTTAGAACTTTATGAGAAGTGGTGTCACCACCGAAGTGACCACCAGCTTCTCCTACGTGCAACTCTAGCAAGACTTTTTCTGCTTCGTCTTTTTCAAGACAGCGCATCAGTACGCCGTCAAAATTTTGATGAAACAGTACACCGTTAACCAAATGAAAGGAGGCATATTTTAACCTCAGTGCTCTTTTCTTAGGGGGGTCTAAGTGACGAGGTGCTGACCCATGTTCAAGACAGAATCTGATAATGTCGTACCAAGGACTAACAAGGTTTTGTGCGCAACAGATTAGGCTTTGATCGCTTTGTCCTAGGTTTGACGTATCACTATCTTCTTGTTGTCATGTTTCTGAATCAGCAACTAACTTACATAACCCTTGGCCTCTCACAATCTGAGCTGGGGTGATTTCTAAGTCATACTCCTGCAAGGAGGTGACCCAGTTGGCTATCTTTTCTCCTAACTCCTTCTGCACTAACAAGTTTCTCACGGCGGGGTAGGGGATAATGACTTTCGTCCTCGACTTCAAAAGATAAGACCGGAAGTGTTTGACTGCTTTGAAAATAGCATAGGCTTGCCGATCGACTGCTGGATAGTTAAGTTCAGCGCCTTTGAAAGAAGAGCTCATAAAGGCGATGGGTACTTTGTGGTTCTCGGCATTCTTCTGAGTTAGGACGGTGGCATAGGAACGGTCAGAGGCAAAAGTGTAGAGTGTAAAGTCTTGAGAAAAATCTGGGCTCATGAGAGACGAAGTGTCTATTATGGCCTTCTTTATTGCATTGAAAGCTTGGTTTTCTAGGGGTCCCCAGTGATATTGGGTGTCTTTCTTAATCAAATTCTATAAAGGCCTGACCATTTCGGAAAAACTGGGGACGAATCTCCTCACGAAGTTAATCTGGCCTAAGAAAGACTGCATGGATTTTTTGGATGTAGGAGGGGGAAGTTTCGCGATGACTTGAGTCCTTTTGGGGTCAATAATCATTCCTTCGCTAGACACAATAAATCCTAAGAGTTTACCCTGTTCTACCGCAAAGATGGATTTTTTGGGATTTAAGGAGATGCTGTATTTACGACATCGCAGTAGGACGGCTCGTAAGTGAGCTAGATGATCGTCTTTGTTTTTAGAATAAACAGTCACATCATCTAAGTAAACTACGATGGACTGATTGATTAAGCCTCGAAAAACAATGTCCATTGCTCTCTGAAAGGTGTCACCAACATTAATCAATCCAAAGGGCATTTTGCGATAAGCATAAGTGCCCCACGGGGTACAGAAGGTAGTCTTGAGTTGGTCTGGTGGAGACATCAGGACTTGGTTGTATCTAGAGAAACCATCTAGTAGGGATAGCCTCTCGGAACCAGATACCTGTTGAAGGATCTGTTCCATGGGTGGGACAGGATAGTTGTCTTTGTCAGATGCTCTATTGATGTTTCAGAAATCGACACAGAGTCGGATTTCCCCGTTTTTCTTCCGAACTGGGACAAGGTTAGAAACCCATCGAGTGTGCCTAACAAGAAACATTATTTTAGCACTTAGGAGTTTATTCAATTCTTTTTGAATGGTCGGTCAAAGTTTACAGTTCATTTTCGTCAGTTTCTGTTGGAAGGGTAAGGTTTGGGGTTTCATCGGGATGACATGCTGTATGATATTAGGATCGAAAGTTTTAAGATCATCATACGTCCATGCAAAGACATCCTTAAATTATTTAAATAATTTAACAAATGTAGCTTTTTCTTGTCGAGAACATCCCAAGCCTAGGTTAATGCACTGAGGGTTTTCATTAGTTCCTAAGTTTACTTTTTCATAAGACAACGAGGAACTATTGGTTTTACAGTTGACCGTTTTTTTAAATTTATCTTCAAAATCATAAAACTTCTCTAATCTAATGATAGATTTAGGTATGGAATTTACCATGTCCGATAAAGCTTCAGGAGTTTTCGGATCAGGTATTACCGTAAAATCATGCAAATTTTCATCGTGTGTGCGTTCGTCTATCACCACACCTTGAAAGGTTTCTTCCATGTGCAGAATGTTGATAATCTGCTGATCGTCGTCAAATACTCTCCAGTTTGTGATGTTGTCGGGAACAGATGGCTGAAACAGATGGCTGAAACAGTAGCTCAACAGAGAACATGTCTGGAGACAAGCCTTCTGCAGGAAGAAGTTTAGAAGCTACATTAGCTAATAGATCTGCTTCAGCATTATTTAATCTAGGAAAGGAATTTATATTGAAAGCAGAAAATTTATTCATTAAACTCCATACCTCAGACTGGTAGCTTTTGAGATGCAGAGAGAGACAGTGGATAGAATATCTTACCTATCTAACCACTATTTCAGAGTTGCCAAATACAACCAGGTTTTGAATGTTCATATCCAAATCTTTTCTGAGACCTTGCAGTAAAGCCTCATATTCTGCAGTATTATTAGTACATTCAAATTCTAGTCTACATGCAATTAATGTCTTGTTACCTGCCGAATCGATAATGATGCAGCCTGCACCAGCTCCTTCTTTATACTTAGACCCATCAAAATATAGAGACCAAATTTGATTTCCATCGGGCTCATGGGACCGTTGCATAGAAGCTGTTGGTTGCATATTTGCTACAATCTCGGATTACTGTTCTGGATTGATGATAGGTGAAGCCTCGGCCATGAAATTGCCGAAGAAGGTGTCCATCCTTTGGACTTCGAGTGAATCAACAGAAGGTGTATATGGTTCGTTAGGATTGTTCAAATTTGTGACCGTGAACTTAAGGTAGCGTTCACGATTCACCCTGATCTTGTTAGGCTTGCCATTCTCGGGAAGCCATAGGTGAGACCAGTCTGTCGCGAAGTAACCATGTAGCTGCTCCGACCAGTCCATGCTTAAAAATAGACCATACACTTCTGGAATATCCACAACAATTATATCAATAACCTGATGAACCTTGGGATTAGACGATAATCTAATAAGTACATTTTTTAGTTCGCCTATAACTTTTACATTGGTTCGATCAAGTTGTATGATTTTTAAAATAGATGGTTCCACTTCAGTGTTAATTTTCTGGAAGACAGACTATCACATCACATTGGATGATGCCCCTGAGTCCACCATACAATTATGCACGTTTCTATTGAAAATTTCGAAAGTTAACAAGAAAGGAGGTACATTTTTGCGAGTACTAAGAGTAGTAGCTTGTGGATTTTTACTCTCAGTTTCTAAAGCTACTTTATCTACATTATTTACATTATTTACATTACTTACAGGCACTACAGGAAGGCTTCCTTTATCTTGAAGGTCAGGATTGTTTTTAATGGAAGTCTTCTGAGGGACTTTGTTTTGCACAACCTTGTTACCATTAGAATTACCATTTTTGCCGTTCTCCGAAATATTTTGCAACATTTTTTGTAACAAAAATGGAAACTTCAATAACTCATAAATAGAAATGTTAGCCCTTAACTTTTTAAGATCTTCAACAACATCATAATCAAATTTGGGGTTCACATTGGTTTGTTTAGTCTCAGCTGATTTAGATTGCTTTGGAGGCGAAGTTGTAGTGTTTTCGGCAGAAGGTTTGTTTGTTGTCTTACTCCTGGTATTATAAGGATCAACTGTCTCGAAGTTAGCTTGGAAAATGCTATCCGAGAAGTGTCGAAAAATGTTTGGAGAAGACTCTTCTTCTTGAACTATTTCTTGTTCAACTACCTCCTGAGGGATTTCAGGGGGCATCAAGTTATCTTGGGCTTCTAGAATTGTTTGAAGAGCACATTGCAAGCTTTCTAGATTAAGGCCTTCGGTGGTTGTATTAGGTCGGTTGGTAGGAAAAGGCTTCCGGAAATGAGGTTTATAGGGCCCTTTACTCGAAGAAGCTTCTTCGGTCGACCTTTTCAAATCTATAACTTGATTCGACAGTTTTTGAACAACTTTAGTTAGGTTTTCCAAATCAGAGTTTTGTTGATGGGCGAAATTGACTGTCCGTCAACTGGGAGAGTGGAACCGGTCTGGGGTTGTCTAAATAACCCAAGCCGTTTGGAATGGACCACCCTGACGAGTTTAACGGCTCCATTGGCCGCTCTAAGGTCTCCTAAGGAAACCAAAGAGAAAAGTTATCTGAGCTAAATAATCTAAACTAAGGAAACTAGAAACTAATAAAATTAACTAAAACAAACTAACTAACTAAATAAAGGAAATCAAACTAAAACAGAGGAAACTAGAAACTAATAAAGCAAAATTAAATTAACTACACTAATCTAACTATGAACTACTAACTGATTATATATACAATATACTAATTATGATTATAATAACTCAAATCAACTGCCTAATTATCAGCTATGTTATTCCTTATTCACAAATGTACACTATGGACAGCCTACAAATTTGACTAAAACCTGCAAAACTCATGTGTTCGCTGCCCTGAGACAACCAAGAATCTATTTTTTATCTTTTATGTTTATGAAAAAGAAATAAAAACTACTGAAATTAAACAATCTAATCTATCTTACTGATATTAAACGATGTAATATAAATTTAACTAAACTATCATTTATATTAAACTACTTAACATAAACAGTAAACGCCTAACTAATTGATCTGGAAATGCTCCAAGTCTGCCCTGTGTATGATTGCTTCGTAAGCTGGTTGGAGGAAGAAATTCACACCATTTAGCCCTTAATCTTCTCGCAAAGGATCAGCTATGATGCTTCCTGAAGTATGTTATAGGACAAACAAGACATAAAAGAAATCATAACAGTCTTCAGATTATAAACTCCTGCAAAAGGGAAACCTATTATGCAGCCAGCTTATATATTCCAATTCGATCCACGAAGAAGACAAAGCTATCATTCATAAAATGAATCTACAACTGTTATATCTTTTATATATTTGGAGACAACAAGATATGTATAACAGTAATAAATTATATCACTTGTATTTGATTTAGATAACAAAGTAATACTAAACCATAGACAGAATGATATACAAAACATGGAACAAAGTGTTGATATATTGAAAAGCAAAAGCTATGACAAGACACCAGTTCTGCTCCAGTCTGAATCAAAATCACATATCCTTGTTCTCCCCAACTGAGGATTTTTTATTATTACAAAATCATAGGTTTATATAGGTTTTTTCACAAGGTAAAACATCCTTGTGAATAATAGTAAACAGTTTTACAAAATCTGGGAATAATCCCAAAATCCCTTAAACTAAGTAACTAAAAATGCAAGTGAAATCTGTAGATCATCCCCTAACTGCCCATGATATCCATTGCAAATTTGAATTTCCCTGCAATAGAACACAAAAACCAAGTTAGGAGGATGTTTTACTTGAAATACAAATAAAAATTGTTTTTACAGACTTAGCTACAGAATCGTTTGATTATGTAGCTGGTCTAAGATAGTAAACATGACCAAATATACAATCAAATCGAATCCAATCATCTAATAATAATCAATAAATCACTAATGATTAAATCCAACCAAATCAAACAAAATACAATCGGGACATAGTAGAGATGCTCTGTTTTCCCAATCGGCATAAAATCGCATCATATCTTAACAAGATTGTTCCATGAATGAAGTGAATGAAATAAAATCCATCATTATCGATAAGCATAAGATTCATATCATTGCCAATATAGAAAGACATTACAATTTCATGCATCATTGTATCCATAGAATCCAACCACAGTTCTCATTCGCTGCGTTTCAAATAATTCACAGGTAAATTCGTAACTGTAATTGACTAATTATAATCGTGATATCATTCAATTAAAAGCACGATGTATGAATTGCTTCCAATGTAATCGGATCATCTCCACAAATATCGACTCAACAGTCTTCATGTTAGATCATTCCATAGTCGACAAAGAGGGTTTAGACAGAGTCAACAAAACAGGCATATAACTAGATTTAATTATAGACACAAATCAAAAGATTTGACACAATCAATCCATCTCTGTAATCTCAATCGAATGACAGATTTGTTATCATCAAAATACAACTCACATCGTAACATCTATTATTTTTATCCACTCGAAATTTGATTATGTAACAAATGATAACGAATTGGTCCCAACATAGAAAATACAATTATCATAGTTAACCAATTTGCTCATCGTATCGTGCAAGATATAATCAAATCGAACAGAGATATCGTTTGTATTTCAAG
>JASDQU010508592.1:20356-40039 GCA_032191745.1 Picea mariana | reverse complement strand
TATCCATATAGAATAGTATTATCTGAAAATATATCATAACTCATACTGTTACCCATCAAACAAACTTGGGTCCATTACCCAAACCGAGGGTCTCCAACTTCTCATGGCCATAACTCTCTAACCATGAGGAATTATGTGATGTTCCACATACCACCAGAAATGACATGACAAGCACTATCCATCTAGGATATTTTCGCTGACAAATTCACTTTCCTTCATCTCATTTTTCCATAATTAAGCATGGGTTCTCTTACTGCACAAAGTGTCTTCCCGTGAGGTCTTTCACCATAAGGGGACCACTTTGGAGTTCATCCATATTTACTTCTTATCAACCATGAAAAAACAATAATGAGTCATATTTACATCAAACACTATTAGGTCCATTACCCAAACCTTTGTGCTACGGGTCTTTCTTCAAGGGTTGACATCAATGACAACCAACCTTAATCAACAATATATATAATAATGGCTTCACAATCAATGCCTTAAATTAGCTTCAAAATGACAAAAAATGATAATCTAACAATAACACTATGCTGGCATTTGTCAGAAGCTAATGAGGCAATGAAAAAATAAACCTTATCAATTTCTTTTAGGATCTTTAATTGTTGCAATATATGGTTGTAGCTTACTTTTGTAGCAACAAAACAAAGGTTAGTATATTATTCTAATCTAGGGTTAGGAAATGTTATCAAATAGATTGGTGTATAAGATTTAAGAGTTGTTTTCATCAATCAATCAAGTATGAGGTCTAGATCAATGTTTTTAGGGATAATGAAGTCACTTTTAGCAGAAAACATATTTAAGAAATCAAATGATAATGTGTGAGATAAGGACAAGAGGGATGATGGTTGAGGTGTTGGTAACCCAAGGCCTCAATCAACAAACCCTGGAAGGAAAACGACTACTAGGAAGTAGGTAACCCTAGGCCCTAGCGTTTTTCCTTCTTTATCTCAAGCTTGAAGTAAGTAAAGGCTTGATGAAGCAAGTGATGCAAGAATTCTACAATGGTATGGCTATAGCACATGCTTCAAAGGATAGGTTTTCTAGAAAAATATAGTAGGTGAAAATATATTAAGACAAGGAAAACAACATGTGCTTGATCTCCTAGGGTTTTAAGCTAGAAATTTCATAATCTTAGTAAAATGCAAAGTAAAGTACTATAAAAATTCAAAGGAAAAAAAAATTGCATAAAATCACTTATGTTCACCAAGAATAATCTATCCAATAGCCTAGTTGAAGACTTTCCACCAAAAAAATGACAAAAATTACCAAAATTAGCCTCCTCCAAGAGTTGCGCACCACTTTAATTCAGCCATTAAACCCTAAGGGAGCCAAATTTCAGACCTCAAAAGTCTGAGTGAAAGAATGATGAAAAAATACAATGGAATAATCTCTTATTTATACAATCCAAATGACATTTAATTACAAAATTAGGTCAAAAAGGTCGACATGGCCAGTTTACATGAAAAATCCAATTTTACACAAAATTATCCAATAAAACCCTAATTTTATCTTTTTAGGGTGACTTCATACCCCTCCTAGGGTGACGTTAGCCTCTCTTCTAGAACGTTATCCCTCCAAGTGAAATGTTGGGGCTCAAAACCCCTCAGGAACTTCCACACGTGCTAACCCAAATCATCCTCAAGATGGACACCTCAACTAGGTGATGTCAAGGCTCGGAATGATGAAGTGAAGGGACTTTAAGGGCCAACATCATGGTGGGAGGGCAAGACCCCCCTGGGTCCATGCATGCTAGGCTGTCTCTAGTGGAATTTTCTCCTCTCTCTCCGATGCAAGCCTCTAGTATATGTTTTCCCTTGGTTGGGGTCTCAACATCCATCTGGTGGGATTTTATCCCTATGRAGGTATGAGCTAATCATCTCCCCATATGTTCCTGTCTGTCAGGTGTATCCCTGCAAAAAAAACAAGTACATCTTCCATGGGCCCATAAGTCATAGGGATCATAGCAATGTCAATCACGTCTAATAATCAAGTTACCCAAACATGTGCATAAAAGTCCATTTTTCCTAGACAAGTGCTCAAAGACGTTATGTTATTCTACAAGATAGGTTTGGAGAGGCTCTCAGGAAATCCTATTGGGATAATTCTCCCTAAGTGTGGGGTGTCCTTGGGTGAACACCAATATAGGTCATGTAATTTCATGATATGGTATGGGGGTGTTTGGGAAATGGGTGCAATGATGACAGGGAAATGTAGGGATTTCCTGTGGGTGCCTCTGAAGAGGGTGAGTTGCACCTTGTTCTGGATGCAAATGTTTCCTAGCTCATTCAATGCCTTTTTTTCTCTTTGTCTTATTTTTTTTTTCTTTCAAGAGAATAGCTTGGGGAAACTTCCCTAGTGTGGTGACCAGTGGTGACAGTGTTACCCACTAGCATTTCACACAGATGAGAAGGTTGGCTTATGATGAGACCCCCTTTCTTTTGGCTATGCTACCAAGAGCCACTACCATGGTGTGTTGACTTGATGAATGGTAGTGTCATACCACTACATGCCCATGGACCTAATAGGTTGGCTTGTGATGAGACCCCCTATCCTCCAACTAGGTCTTGAGTTTAATTATTTTATGGGTCCCTCCTTTTTCTGATTGAGAATCCTTTTATTTCTTTCTCGGGGATCCCTCGGTGAAGCATCTGAAGGTTTTCTTCTTTTGAATTTTATCTTTTTCCAGCTAATTTTACCCTCTGGGCCTTTATCCCCTTCTTCCCACAAGGCAAGGTACAACCCTGAACTAGCTTGGCAAAGCCAATACCGAAACCAATGTAGGGGATAGATGAGTGGGAAGATGATGAAAAGTGATAAGTATGGTGGGAATGGATTATGGAATTTCATAAACCCACCTAGTGGAAAATCACTCCTAAGGGAACTAAATTTCTAGGGCATCCTCTGATCCCCCCAAGGTATGGACAAGTCAAAAGGCATAAAATCCAAGGACATGTCATAAATAAAAACATAATTAAATGCACATATTCAAATGTTTGAGAATCAGAGTGACACATACCATAATACTTGGACTCATTACCTCATAGAGAAAGACCCAATGTTGCTTCATGACCAGGCCAATGGGATGGATGTTGTTGTTGTTGAAAGGATGGAGGCATTGAAGAAGAAGGATGGTCCCTCCAGGGCCGGGCTCAAGTCAATATGGCTCTTGGTACTCCATGTCTAGGACTTGTGGGATTTGAAACATAATCTCATTAGTTTTCCCTAGGCTAGGGGATAACATATGGATCCAACTCAGGGACATGTGCTCATTGTAGAGAACATGATAACCTAAACATATTTGGTATGAACTGTGACCTTCTATATCTCAAAAATATGTATTAGTAATCCTTTGGGGTGGTGATATCACCCCTAGTGCATATATGATATAATGAAATGAAAAGTAATCAAGAATATATACAAATGAAAATGAAACTACTATAGAATGAAATGGAGATGGTATATACAATGAATTCAAAATGCCTACCTACTTACCTCTACTTACATGTTGGTTGAATGATAGGTGTAGTCAAATAGCCATTGAAACCATAATAGCAATGGCTCATAATACCTGCCTATGTGCTTCTTCATAAACCAAAACAATGATAAGTCAAGTACGAAAATAACATGAGTTATAAAATGTATTGTATCATTGGAAAACATAAATTATAGCTCCTGGAGGCGAGTGGGAGGGACAAAATGTTGCCAATTCATACTCTTAGGAAAGTTCTCAATCCATCTTAGAAAGGGATCATGAAAAGTCAAAGGTTTAATATACTGACTCAAAGAGTGTGAAGGTTGTCTACCTTAGATGTCTTCACAATATGAGGCATGGGAAGGGACTAGCAAGGACCTAGAGGATCACTGACAACTTCTTTAGGGGAAGATGGAAGACTATGATAATAAGCTTCTTCTTAAGGTATTCAATCTTCCCCTAAATTCCAAAAGGAGTTTTTTTCCTACGGAATACTTGGGATAATAGACATGTTTCCAAACCATGCCCTCAGTGACATTGCGAGGTAAAGTAATAAAAGGGAGGTGGAAAATATTATCACAAGTATCCTGCTTTAGGCAAGCAACTTCCTTAATCTTATCAATATCTGTGCACAAAAATGGTTGATAATTTTCTTCATAGAATAACTCCAAGTGATCAAAAGAACAATCATCAAAGTCCTCAAGGTATGATAAAAAATTATTAGGAGAGTATAGAAGCAGGTCATCCTTGGGTGTCTAAAAGAAATTTGTAATCATGTCATGTCCTTGTTTCCAAATGTCAAATTTATTAGCAAATTCATGTGATCATGGTAAAGGAAACTTTTGGACATGAACCTCAATGTAGTAAATGGCATCCCCATCATATCCCATCACATCCTAATTGTGCTTCCCGACATGTATGAATCCTTCAATATTATCAACAAAGTCATCATATTCATCATAGCATGAAGGGGTAAAAACATCCAACACTTCACTTTCCACATCATAAAAGAAAGAATCATTAAAATTT
Source organism: Picea mariana (assembly GCA_032191745.1). Lineage (NCBI taxonomy): Eukaryota > Viridiplantae > Streptophyta > Pinopsida > Pinales > Pinaceae > Picea > Picea mariana. The sequence continues at coordinate 35,532 of JASDQU010508592.1, read as the reverse complement.
TGGAAAGAGAAATAACTCACCTTGCTTACTTCTTCTTGTGCAAGAGCTTCAAGTATTTGGATAACTTCATCAAATGGAAGAATTGCTTCTACACCTTCAACTTTATAATATAGAGGATCTAGCTTGTTTAAGGGCTCCATTTCTTCTTCATTCTCTGAATCATAGAATAAGGTATTCTCAAAAACTTGAAAAGGAAAGTGACTAAACTCACCCTCTTCTTCTTGTGCAGAAAAAATGGGATTTTGGATGGCTTCATCAGAGGGAGGAGAACACATAAATTCTTCATCATCGTGTTTGATATGTTCAGGATCTCACTCTTCAACCACATCTTCATCCTCCTCGGAAGAACAATGAGTAATCCCCTGCTCTTCCTCATGGGATTGGAAGACCTCATCAATATACTTTTCCTCAACCTCTTGTCGGTGAATGATTTGTTCCCCTTATTATTGGAAACTATCAGTAAAGGTCTCAAGGGAAAGTAATCTCCCCAAACTAAGAGAATATGGGGTAAAGAGTTGTCTTTCATTGGAAAAGGAGATATTTTCCTCAATTTATCTAGCCATGTTATGGGATTCATGAAGTGTTTTGGGTCCTTTTTATTAAGGGAAAACCCTAAATGCACTAAGAGTGCATTTGTATAGAGATAAACTAGGTACATGTCTTCAAGATGATGGATTCTAGGAATTTGAAATAGCAAGTCCTCAAACTTATCCTGGAACTCTCTAATGGTATCATTCTCAGTTTGCTTTATATGCTTGAGTCTTTTTAGTAGTATTGGGATGTATTCCAACTTAATATGCCATATTTTGAGAAAGGTTTCTTCTAATTGGTCCATAGATGTGATGATAGCATCAGGGAGGTTTTCATACCACTTCTTAGCATTGCCATGAAGAGTGGAAAAGAAACATTTCACTGCCAAATATTGAACATCATCACTGATAGAGTGGAATTCAAAGAAACCCCAAAAATCACCCATGTGAAAGTCACCTCTATCCCCATCACTACTAGTTAATCTAGGGATCCATTTCTCGTATTTAGAGGGAATTTGTCGAGGGTATCCCGTGATCTTACTCATTTCTAAAGGTTTGAAATTTCTTGAGTCCCATTGAGAAGTCATGGTTGGTTTTTTCATTAGTGGAGTCACCAGATAATTTTCTTGAAACTATCAAAGGTGTAAGGGRATAACCCTCGGTGGAGTCACCAGGTAAGTTTTATAAAGTAAAGGATTTTGAGGAAAGGCCTACCGAAAAGTGTCATCTTTGAGGAGARTTGACTGAGTGTTTCCCGACATTGATGCCAAAATGTTATCACACAATTTGTACTTATCCCAAAGGGAAAGGCTAAAGGAAGGAAAATTGGTGTAACATGAGGCTATCCTATAATTGTTAACTTAATAAGACACTTCTTTCTATTTAGGGATGATAGCCCAGGGGAGACGTCCCTGGTGACTTGGGGGTATGAGAAGGAAATGTTAAGTTATCAAGGAAAGTTATCCCCTCTTACAAGTAACACCAATAAGAAAGTCCCAAAGTTATAACACATTAAGCAATGATATGACTAAGTGTACCCGCCCAGAACAAAGCAACAAGAAAACACTATTTTTTGCAAGTACAGTTGATGTTAGTGCTTCATAAAACCTTGGAATTATCAATGAAGGCAATAATTTTATAAAATATGAAGCAAACAAAAATCTATAACTAATTAATGCCTTAAATCATAATTAATGCCTTAAGTTATCTTCAAAATGACCAAAAATGATAATCTAACAATAGATGCTAGCATTTTTCAGAAGCTAATGAGGCAATGTAAAAATCAACTTTATCAATTGCTTTTAGGAGATTTTACTACTGTAATATATGGTTGTAGATTAATTTTGTAACAGAAGCAAGAAGGTTAGTATATTAGTCTAATCTAGGGTTAGGAAATGTTAGCAAATAACTTGGTGTATAATATTTAATAGTTGTTTTCATCAATCAATCAAGTATGGGGTCTAGATCAATGTCTTTAGGGATAATGGAGTAACTTTTAGCAGCAACAATATTGAAGGAATAAAATGATAATGTGTGAGCTAAGGACAAGAGGGATGATGGTTGAGGTGTTGGTAATTGAAGGCCTTAATCAACAAACCCTAGAAGGAAAACAACAACTAGGAAGTAGGTAACCCTAGGCCCTAGTGGTTTTCCTTCTTATTTAGCTCAAAATTGAAGTAAGTAAAGGCTTGATGAACCAAGTTATGAAATATTTCTACAATGGTAGGGATCTAGCACATGCTTCAAAGGATAGGTTTTCTAGAAAAATCTAGTAGGTGAAAATCTATTAAGACAAGGGAAATAACATGTGCTTGATCTCCTAGGGTTTTAAGATAGCAATTTCATAATCTTAGTAAAATGAAAAGTAAATTGATATAACCATTCAAAGGAAAGAAGAGTTTCATTAATTCACCTACATTCACTAAGAATAATATAGCCAATATCCTAGTTGAAGACTTTCCACCAAGAAAATGCCAAAACATACAAAAATTAGCCTCCTCCAAGAGTTGCGCACCACTTAATTTCAGCCAATAAACCCTAAGGGAGCCAAATTTCAGACCTCAAAAGTGTGAGTGAAAGAATGATGAAAAAATACAAGGTAACAATCCCTTATTTATAAAATCCAAATGATTTTTAATTACAAAATTAGGTCAAAAAGGTCGGCATGGCCAGTTTACATGAAAAATCCAATTTTACACAAAATTATCCAATAAAACCCTAATTTTATCTTTTTAGGGTGACGTCATACCCCTCATAGGGTGATGTTATCCTCTCTACTAGAACACTATCCCTCCAAGTGAAACTTTGGGGCTAAAAACCCCTTAGGAATTGCCACACATGCCAACCCAAATTGTCCTCAAGTTGGACACCTGAACTAGGTGACGTCAAGGATCTGAATGATGATGTCAAGGGCCTTCAAGGGACAACATCATGGTGGGAGGGAAAGACCCCTATGGGTCTAGACCTACCAAACTGTATCTAGTGGAACCTCCTCCTCTCTCTTTGGTGCAAGCCTTGGGTATATGTTTTCCCCTGGCTGGGGTCTCAACATCCATCTGGTGGGATTTAGCCTTATGGAGGTCTGAGCTAATCATCTCCCCATATGTACCTGTCTGTAGGGTGTGGCCCAAAAAAAACAAAAAGTATGCCCTCCATGGGCTCATAAGTCACATGGATCATAACCATGTTAATCACGTCTAATAATCAAGTTACCCAAACATGTGCATAAAACCCCCCTTTTCCCATACAAGTGCTCAAAGACGTTATGCTATTCTACAAGCTAGGTTTGGAGAGGGTCTAAGGACATACTATTGGGATAATTCTCCCTAAGTGTGGGGTGTCTCTGGGTGATGACAAATATAGGTCATGTAAGTGCATGAGATGGCATATGGGTGTTTGGGAAAGGGGTGCAGTGATGAAAAGGATATGTAGGGCTTGCATGTGGGTGCCTCTGTCGAGGGTGAGTTGCACCTTGTTCTGGATGCAAATGTTTCCTATCCCATTCAATGCCTTTTTTTATCTTTTTCTTATTTGTTTTTCTTTCAAGAGAATAGCTGGGGGACACTACCCCAGTGTGGTGACCGGTGGTGACATTGTTACCCACTAGCATTTCACGAAGATGAGAAGGTTGGCTAGTGATGAGACCCCCTTTCTCTTGGCTATGCTACCAAGAGCCACTACCCTGGCATGGTGACCAGCTGAATGGTAGTGTCATACCACTACATGCCCATGTACCTAATAGGTTGGCTCGTGATGAGACCCCCTATCCTCCAACTAGGTCTTCAGTTTATTTATTTTATGGGTCCCTCCTTTTTCTTATTGAGAATACTTTTATTTCTTTCTCAGTGTTATAACCCTAAATTGCACCAGACATACTTACCTGGCATTAGGCCATCTTAGACTCCTTCTTTTCCCAAACACTACTGAAAAAATCTTCTTAAAATCCCTCTTTATAAAGTCCCACGCACCCTGATCCATTACTGCATGCGTGTACATGCTAGCTACTCCACAGCCCGCGTGTACTTACAAAAGCGCGGAAAAAGGAAAGTTGTTGATGGAACACTCAGCTTTGGGCAAGTTAACTAACCATTTAAACCATGCATAGCTAGTCATTCAACCAAATACCTAGCTCCTTCTAGTCTATAAAAGTAGGGGTAAGGGTCCCATTTGAAAAAAGAAAATCATAGTAAAGAGACTATACCCAATTGAGCATTCCCCTTTTCCCAACATTTAGCCATCCTTGTGCAAAGAGAAGTATAGAGAAAAGAAGTTGGAGGACAGATGAAGAGGAGCCTAGGACTAGGTTCGTGGATCAGTGGTTGGCTTCATCATTGTAAGTTTATTTAGTGAAGTTAATAATAAAGAAGTACTTTTCCCATCCCACCATATGAGGTTTTCATTGTTTATTGCATACAGGTTGATTAAATATCTAACCCATTAATATGTAGATCAAATACATGTGGAGTTCTCTGTTTGTATTTTGTGAATGCAGGTCAGCCTTGGGAGGAGAGTTGCAGTCAAAGAGAGACCRAGCGTGAAGAGGGATCGACACCAAATGCCAGAAATAAGGTATGTTCACTTGATCTTCTTAACTACGTATTTGTTTAATAATAATGGGGATTAGGTCCAAGATAATGGTAAAAAGTAGGAATCTTTAGGTCTTTTTTGCATGCATCATAAARCCCTAAGTGCTAGTCCGTAGAGGGATTTCCCACTCACAACAAAATTGGCAACCATACTGGGGATCTCTAGGGTTTCTCGAAATATTTTTTCTTGGGTATTTTTAAAAACTGGTTTCATTCCTTGTTTTTAAAGTTTTTGCAAAAGTATGAGCTAACAGAGATTCTGGTCTTCCATACCAGTTATCTTTGTTTCTTTGCTTGACTGCATTTTTTTATGGGACCCACAGAGGTACATGCGGCCTGTATACGGTCTGCACATGTGTACCTACGCTCTACCTTTACCCATCCCATGTGTATACACTAGCTAAGGAAGTGCCAGTTGCGTGTATGATTTCAAAAAAATTCTTTTAGAGAGGCAGTCATCCTCTCCCATGTCAGAAGTAATCCTTCTCAGGGGTTTTCTGGAATGATTTCAAGTCTTTGTTGTTTGCAATTTATAACTTTGGTTTCACCTCAGATTGGGATGTTCTATGAAAGTTTCTTTGAATTTTTTTCTTTTTTCTATCATAGTGAGTTTCTGAGTCTTCAATAGTTTATGGTCCTCAATAGTAGTCATCTCTGCCAGTACCTGATTTCTTCTTTTTTCACTTTTTGAGAGTTTCAGAAGTACATGTTTTCTGCATAAGGTTTGCACGCGTGTACACGTGCCCTGACATTACACAGCTCATGTGTAGACTTGTTGTTGAACTATCAGCAGCGTGCCTGAGGAGAATTTTTTTGTTTAAGGAGAGGCAATCATCCTTTCCTTTGTCAAGAGTTATCCCTCTCAGGTTTTTGGGTCTCTATCATAGTGGTCAGTGACTTAGGTTTGATCACATCAATAGCTTCTTTTTTCATTCAGAATTTTTCCTCAAAATTTTCCTTTTATAGGGTTTTTAGACAAGTGTGAGTGTCCATTTTAATATTCTTGTGTGTTATTTTTAAAGTGACTCTTCACGATTTGCGCTTACGCCAGAATTTTTCGTGGTCTTTACTTGTTGATATTTTCCCTTTTTTTCTTGGTGAGCATTCAAATAAAAAAAAAAAAATTCTTTTATTTCTTTGTTTGGTTAAATAGTTGTTGGTTTGCATTAGTAACCAGGAAAAGTCTTTGCTTTCATAAGTTCTTGACGGTTTACTTAGACAATAAGTAGCTCATAGTCGAGTGAAATCCTATTTTGAGTTTGTTGTTCAAAGATCTTAGAAAAATTTATTTTGAAAAGTTGATTAAGAATTGTGTCAAGAAGAAGTTATTTTGTTTCCAGCTTTCTGTTTATTTTTCTTTTATCTTTCAAACATCACTAGTTTCACTGCCATAACCTTTTGACTTAAAACAAGCCATAAAAACTAACTCTATATATAAAATCAATTAAACTTTTCATGTTTGTAGGGTCAACCAACTAGTTTAGGCTTAGGGCCTTGAATTAGGTTGGAGAGGAAACTCTTCAAGGCCATTAAATCAAACATTGGATAAATCAAACATTGGAGTCTGAGCTAGGGAGTGTTAAAAGTCCAGTATCGTGAAAGTTATCCGGGACTTCCCTCTATCATAGGGGCTAAACACAAGGTCACGTGCGGAAAGGTAGTGGACATAAGCCCTCTAAAGATGGACCAATCATAGTGGAGAACACATATAGAGGGCTTGTCTTGGGATTCCGTCAATTGCATTTGCCACGAAGCTTCATGGGTCTCGAATCTGTTCGAGGTCCTCAGTTGTATTCAAGACCACTTTCTTTCTATACCCTTGACATATTTCGGGCTCAATACCCTTCTCATTGTGGTCTACCTGACTGTCGACTGTACCCGTCTGGTGACTGTTCGTGCGCTGGCAGCTTAGTTTCCTATCTTTTTTAGAGACATACACGGGTGACTGTGGGGGTATACCGTGGTACCTAGGACAGACATTGGGCCATTCTTTGCAAAGTATACCCAGAGGGTGATTCTGTGTTCAATTTTCACTTGCACCGGTAAGTTTCTCTAGTGTTGGTTGTTGTAACTGTTCTTCCAACTAGTTTAGTGTTTGCTTGTTTTAACTTCTAGGGACTTTTTTCTACTGTGTATTGTTTTTGAATGAATAGAAAGCCCTAGTGTGTCTTTGATCTTCTCACACAGTGGAGGATTGCAATCTCTACCAGTGATGAAGGCTTCTTGGCCTGCCACCAATTACACTGGAGCCACCCCTGCCACTGCTAAGACGAAATCTAGACCAACAAGGGTCTTTTGAAGTGATCAGGTCATAGGAAACCACTCCTGAACAGCCTTTGTTAAAGGACCTTTCGACACCTTTAAAGTGGGCAAGAATGGAAGCAAATGCTACCACTTCGTATGGGAATTCCTCTATTCCCACTATGGATGTCACCATAGGGGGTGTTCCACCTCCTAACCCACCAACAACCACTTCTCCTTTCACACAGAGTGCGACAGACCCTTCATTCTCATATGGGAGTGAAAGTGCGATAAGCCCTCCATTCTCATACAGGATGCCTAGCTCAGGTACAATCCCTGTACTATTCTACTCCACTTTGCAGACTTTAGGTCTAGGGAAAAGGAGCTCTAACGCTCCTCTGCAAGGACCTATGGGGGGGAATTCATCTCCCTTTAACACTTTTCCTTACAGAGGAGGTCATATACCTCCTTTGTCCCCTTCACTCGGTGGTACCCACCAACAATCCGTTGGGCCAAACACACACCATAGTTCACTTGGAGTAGGGAGTCAAGGACCACCTTCTCATTGTATGCTGGTAGGGTCGACACCATTTTGTTTATTCGATGCGTTTGGTAACAACGCTTTCTCATCAACCACTTTCCCAATCGGGGGAAACTATGGTTATGGCCAACCTAATCCTATGCAGGGTACTATTCCTGCACAGGGAGAAAACCCAGGAACTTCTTCCACATCAATGCCTTGGAATTCTTTGCAAGGATCAGTTCCCTCATTAGTAATGTTGATCTGGGGAAATTCTTTTCACAACCAATGGAACCCTAGGAAAGGTGAAATACCTATTCCCATGGGATCGACATGGGGAAACCCTTCCCAAAGTCCTCTGAATGTAATGCATGCCCAACCATATACATCCTATTTCAGGAATTAGCTAATGATGTCTCCTCAAACACAAAATCCATACACTGGTCATGGCCATGGTTTTTACCAGAACCCCAGCCAACAACCCAACTTTTCCTAGTAACCTGGTGCTAGTCAAACTCCAGGCCCCTTTTTCCATGGTTATTATCAACAACAACCAAAACTACCTTTCTTGGAAACCTTACATTTTCTAGAATTGACAAGGTTGTTGAATGACCCCATCTATCATGATCCACGTTGGCCCCCTATGCTAACAAAATTGCCTTCGTACATACCAAAATTCAAAGCCAAGCCTAACAAAGATCCAGGGGATCATGTGATCGTCTTCCATCTTTAGTGCTCATCTAATTCGTTGAAAGATGACTCTGTACAATTGCGATTGTTTCAATGCACTCTCATTGGGAGTGCTACGAAATGGTACATCGAGCTCGACCGCTCAAGATATTCTTCCTTTGGAGAATTCACAATGGAATTCCTAAATCATTTCCAATTACCTGTGAGATACGACATCGGCATAGAATTGCTAGCCAATTTCGAATAGACTAAAGTGGACCATATCTCTGATCACATCCGAGAATGGAGACACCGGAAGAGTTTGATTAAGGTACCAGTCCCACCGGCATTCCTGCTTGAGTGGTTCCTTAAGTATTTGGTCCCCCAACTATCCAAAGATGTCGCAACGTTGGGAGTGTTTTTCGAAGAATATGCCATCATGAGAGATCAACATCTTGAGCTCATTTATTCTCAGTCTAGTTTACTGTACAAGATTGTTCTAGATGCACCATGATCCATACTTGATAATACCAAACAGATAACTAGACCACATGCTGATGGTATTGTAGGTTTAGCACAAACCAAGCCTGTTGAACAACTGACAAAAAAATTGCAGCAATTGTCTATACAACACACAACGGCCAACCAAACTATTGTTTCAGATGCTCCCCCTACCCAAATGTTGGATGTACACAATGTGAAATCGACAAATCCAAAGGCCACCCAGTAGCCTGATGGAAAGAAAAAACAACGTAAGAAGGGTAAGGGGGATAAGAAACCCACTAATAATGTTGGCGGGGGAAACACTGAGAAATGGAAGGTGAAGTATCCATGTAGACTGTGTGTGGAATACCACTCAACCCACTAGTGTCCTCGGCTTGCAGAGGCCCAAACGTTTTTGTCACAGCAACCACCTGCTGTGTTAATGAATCCATTCCAACATGGGCAAAACCTAACCCAAGCCTATACAAGAGCAGAAGAGGGCAACCAAGGACCCTCTCCATCTTCGAACAATCCTGCATCCACGAACGTGTATATGATGAAAGGTGATTCTTTTATATTGACTAGAGCACATGACTACAGTAAGCCAAGCACCTCTGAGAAAGGCAAAGAAGATGAAATCCCATCTCTTCCTCTCCAGATCAAGAATACTTTGGGTGAAATAATGACACGCATCCCAAAAGGTGCATTCAATAAAGCTTCTCACAACCCAAATGCAAGGGCCGACCAAAACTATTATGTGGTGGAGAATTTATCTCAAACCCCTTATGCGATGTCCACTTTGGAGGTCCTCCAGAGCTTCCCTTCCCAGAGAAAAGATTTGTTAGTCACTTTAGGATCTGATGAGTCTTGTAATACGGGTACAATCATGCTAGATACATTCGACTTAAAACCTTCTCTCCCTTACCACGTAGAATTTCATATAGTAGTGGCTTACCCAACGAAAACTTTTACCCAGAACATTTTTCGCACTGTGGTTGATGAAGGCGCCTCGACATGCATCATGTCGTTGGCATGTTGGAAGGCCATTGGCCAACCCATTTTGTCTCTGTCACCTACTCTTCTTACTGCTTTCGACGGTGATTCATTCCAACCACATGGAATCATCCCCTCTTTACCCATCCAGTTACGAGGGAAGAGCATGTGCGTCGAGGTAGAAGTAGTCAACGCATCCCTTGACTACAATCTCTTGTTAGGTAGGAGTTGGACCTATTCCATGCAAGCAATGGTTGATACAGTTTTCCAGGTCTTGTTGTTTCCACACAAGGGCTAGATCATGACCATTGATCAATTTTCCTTCTCCAGACCTGACCCTTCATTGGGGGCATATTCGGTCCCGATGATTGACAATCCCCAACCGGGCGTCATTAACGTAGGGGTTGGTTTGTGCCCATATTTGTTGGGTACTTTCAATTACCCTCTTCCTCAAGGTGATTTCAAGTTCTTATCAGACCACCATAAGGTTGATATTTTCCAAGTTTCATCGTTTCGCACGAATTACTTCAATGATCCATGGATTCTTCCTTCCCCATCAGCCACAATGGAAGGGATAGGGCACCATGGTATTTCCATGCCCTTGTCCGCGAAAGAAGCAGCGTACTCTTTAGTCTAGCAAGCTTTAGCCGACATCGATCTGACTCTGGCACAAGAGTTATATCTGATCCCAAAGCTTATTTGGGCTCAAGGTTCCCTCGCTGGTACCGATTCGTTAGACTTACTCTTGCCCTCAGATGAATAAATCATTGAAGTAATGACCAGTATGGACAAACCCTAGGATGATCTCCATCAAAAATCATACTTCCTCCCAGAGTTAAGCAGAATCAAAGCAAGAGAATTCACCTTGACTATGACTGGAGATAGGTCTTGTCCTATCAATCCCTTGGCTACACATGAGGTTTATGCTGAGGGTAATATGGAAACTATTGCTGAAACTATACCGACTAATATCTCTAGAACCCCTGGCGTCGCGGAGAATGTTTTCATTGGAGCTGATTGTTCCCTCGAAGAGATTCAAATCTACACAGACTTCTTTAAAGAATTCCGCGACGTTTTTTTCTGGTCTTACAAGGAAATGCCAGGCATTGATCTAAAAATAATCGACCATGAAATCACAAATTATTCATATGCCAAGCCAATTCAGTAGAAGCTTCATCCAGTTAATCCCAGGAAAGAAACAACTATTAAGGTTGACGTAGAGAAACTGCTCAAAGTCAGTTTTATCTATCTCGTCCATTTGACCCAATGGGTGTCAAATTCTATGTCCATCAACAAGAAACAAGGAACGATTCGGGTATGTATAGACTTCCATGATTTTAACAAAGCCTATCCAAAAGATAATTTTCCCACACCATTCATTGACCAGATAGTTGATGAATGTGCTGGTTGCGAGGATTTTTCTTTCATGGATGGTTTTTTGGGATATAATTAGATACAGATCAAACCCAAGGACAAACACAAAACAACTTTCATCTATCCATGGGGTACATTTGCCTATCGTAAGATTCCTTTTGGTCTCAAAAATGCCGGAGCTACCTTCCAGTGGGCCATGTCTTTTGCTTTCCATGATCTCAAGCATATAGTCAAAGCCTATTTAGATTATTTAGCGTCACGATATTGCAAGAGAACGGATCATCCCACACACCTCCGACTTATCTTTGAGCTATGTCGCTACTTCTGGATTTTCTTGAATCCAAACAAGTGCAGCTTTTGTGTAACATCGGGGAATTTGTTAGGTTTCATAGTGTCAACAACAAGGATCATGGTCAATCCTCTCAAGTTCGAGGTGATAGTTCAGTTGCCTCCCCCACGTACAATCCTTCAACTTTAGAGTCTACAAAGAAAGGAAAACTTTTTTGGGCGTTTCATCACCAACTATGCTGAGATCAAAAAAGGATTTATCCGTTTACTGAAGAAAAACGTTCTGTTTCATTAGGACTATGCCACTCAACACTTCTTTGAAGCATTAAAACATGCCCTCACAACTGCCCCTCTGCTTCAGACACCCAATTATAACAAAGATTTCTTATTATACTTGGCTACAGCAGATTCAACCATCGGCATGGTCTTAGTTCAGGAAGATGATTTTATCTCAGAATATGTGATCTATTACCTGAGTCGAGGCCTCATCGGACCAGAACTCAATTATTCTCATATCAAAAAACTTGCATTGGCAGCAATCCATGTTGTCCAACGGTTCCGTCATTATGTTCTATTTCGCAATACCACTGTCATTACCATTGTGAATCCATTTCAATACATGTTGACATGACGGGTAATTGGCAGAAAGATCAGTAGATGGATAGTCGTCCTCCAGGAATTTTACTTAGATTTCATTTCGTCGAAATCCAAAAAGTCACTAGTCTTTGTAGAACTTATCTCAGAACTTCCGGTCGAATCGGGTGATGTTATGCCTGAAGAATCTCCTATTCGAGGAGATATGTTCCTGATAGCATCTTCAGACCCCTAGTATGGAGATATTCTTGTCTATCTCCGGAATTTGAAGTGCCCCGCCTCTACTTCGCATGATCAAAATCGTTGTATATGTCATCAGGTCAAGAATTATCTCATCCTTGAGGAAACTCTCTATCATTGAGGTGTAGACTACGTTCTTCGCCAATGCCCCACTCATGAAGAAGCATAAATCATGCTTAACAATTTCCATACTGGAGCATGTGGCGGTCATTTGTCTGGGTTGGCAACAACCCAAAATATTTTACGAGCCGGTTACTTCTAGTCGACACTAATCAAAGATTGTATCGAATTGGTCAAGAAGTGCCACGTGTGTCAAATATTCTCTTGGAAGATGAGGGCACATCTCGCTCTCATGTTTCCTGTCATCAAAATTGGTCCCTTCACCAAGTGGGGAATTGATTACACTACATGCAACCCTCCTTCAACAAGGGGGCACCGTTATATCATTGTAGCTATAAACTACTTCATGAAATGGGTCGAAGCTATGTCAGCGTTTAAATATGATGGAGAGACTACAACTCTCTTTTTGTTCAACCAGATAATCGCAAGGTTTGACATCCCGAGAGAGATTTTCACTGACCAAGGTAGTCACTTTCAGAACCAAATGATGACTGAATTAACATCAAAGCTTGGGTTGCGGAAAGAACATTCATCAACCTACTACCCCCAAGTGAATGGTCAGATGGAATATGTAAATAAATCTCTTAAGACCATCCTACAACGAACGATCAATTCAGCCAAATCAAATTGGAATTTGATGTTATACTCGACATTATGGGCTTACCAAACATCTATTAAGACTGCAATCGGTTTCTCACCTTTTCAAGTCATTTACAGGCTAGAAGCAGTATTTCCTATAGAATGTCAGATCCTGTCCCTAAAGTTGGTAGTACAGTCGTTGTCGAACACTTCTCCACTTGAAGAGCGGTTATTATACCTTGAGCGGCTCAATGAGCAGTGTCGTGATGTGGCCCTTGCCAATGATGCTCACAAAAAAAATGTCGAGTGTTAGTATGATCGGTCTGTTCATGCTTGGATTTTCTCTGAAGGTGACCTTGTCCTGGTCTATGACCAGGATAAGGACTCCTTGGGGGCAAAAAAATTCAAACCGACATGGTTCAGATCTTTCATCATAACAGAGATTCTAAAAAAGTGTGCTTATTGTCTGGTAGACTTTGAGGGAAATTCTTTGGCGGAGCCTAGAAATGGGCTCTACTTCAAGAAGTATTACTCATAGGTAGGTCACCTTGGGTAACTTTTTGTAACATATGTATAGTTTTGGTACTATTACTTTCTGGTTTCTTTTGGTTTTATGAACGTGTCATTTTTTATGTTATCTTTTGTCACTGTGGTATATGTCAAGTGAATCAGAGGTGTTCGTTGGGTATGCAGATGGTGCTATCCGACACACTCGGAGGCTTGCCTCCACAGCTTGGGTAATTTTTACACCTCAGGGCTAGTTATTATCTTCAAGAGGTATATGTTTAGGTGACACCACAAACAATGTCATCGAATACAATGCAGTTATTGAGTTTCTTCGTGATGGCTTGTCATTTGGCATCTCTCATCTTTAGGTCTATTTAGACGCTCAGCTAGTTGTGTCTCAATTAAATAGAGTGTACCGTGTTCATGATCCTACTTTACACCAACAATTCCTCAAGGTACATCTCTTAGAACGAAGCTTTGATTATATTACATATTTTCATGTTCCTAAGATATTAAACCAAGTCACAGATACTCTAGCTAATCAAATCTTAGATTGGCATCTCGCACACATATAAGAAAGACATACACATGCACATGTAAATACATTTTTAAAGGAAAAAATAATCCATGAGACATAAAAGATATAAAAATCCATATATATAATATCAAAACCATTAGAGTACATAGCTAGGTGCATGTGCCTCAAAAATACGACCAGTAATGATTCATGGGGCTTATGCCCTCAAAAAATATATACAAGTGGTTTCCTCGACACGTGAAAAGTCTAGACTAACTAAGGTCAAGGCCTGTGGGCCCTGTTGTAATGATCAACAATGTTTTCCAAACGCCGAAAAAGTTGGACCCATGTCCGTGGTGCCCCCACTACATGAGGCTTCATAGATGGCAGCAGATCCTCAATCTCTACCATGGGGAGTGTGCGGGTGAGCGAGGTAAAATTTCACTCTACTCGTCTCAGAACCCTCTCAGCTTCACCGGCTGGAAGCTCTCATGTTGCTGTTGGTCCCCCTGTGGCGGTGGGTGTGGCCCCTGGTAGAGGACTTTGTCTATTCCTCGTGTAATCCACTGGTCGCACTGGTCCCACATATGCACATAATAGACACATATCCGTCAAATGATCTGGTATAAAAAATGATATATATAAAAAACAACATAAAAATTACATGTGTTTAACAAAAAAAAAAAAAAATGATGCAAACTTACCCATCTCTCCTCTCTCCTCACCGGGAGGTACTGGTATCTCATGGTCTCTCGAGAAGTCAATCCCAACATAAGGGTAATCCTCTATGACTGGGATCTGTCACGACAACTAAGAAAAAAAGTTGTCATCAAAGGACTGCTTGGTCATTCCTCCTCCCTGTCGTGGCAACAACACTGCCCATCTACATATCATAGGAAGAGAGGTCTGATGCGTTCATAACACCTCTTGAGGGCTAAAACTGGGCACTCTTTCAAAGAAGAAAGAGCAAAGAATGGTCCCAAACCCAAATTTCCTCTGAGTCCACAACTGACAGTCTATCAGTTGTCTCTTCATGCAGTCCAATAATGTGTTTCTCCAATAAACAATATGTGCATTTAAAAACTAAACTACACAGTTCATCTGTGCACGGGAAGCGTGATGCAAAGCACTAGACCCTATAATCCACCCAATAAGAAACATTATCATCTGCAGTGCTAAGTATGAGATCTTACTTATTGACACTTGCGATCTCTTCCTATCTATACCCACCTCACAATAGAGTATAATCAACTCTGATATGTTGTGAGGACACGAGGGAAACGTACGGAAGTTGACTGGTTCCCCTCGCCGAGAGAGGCTAGTCAAAAAGTATATGTCCTCAGTCATTGGCACCAACGACTACCCCTCCAACATAAAGGCCTCTTCGTCGAGATGCCAATAATCAAACAAGGCATTCAGTAGCCTAGGTTTTGCTC
>JASDQU010508592.1:0-19439 GCA_032191745.1 Picea mariana | reverse complement strand
TGTCACTAACGACTATAGGCTTGGGAGTCCTTTTTATCTTTTCCTGATTATGAGTTTAAGCCTCATTTGCATGATAACTTATCACTCTTGACCTCACTCTCGAGACTCCCCAAAATATAACGGGTCTTCTTTTAAGCCCTTTTCAGACCCTCTAAACATGAAAAGATTGTCGAGCGATCTCGTGGCCTTTCACGCTTGCTAAACTGGAATTTGAAGTCACGTCTGTCTCGTGGTAGTTTACTCCTTTTTCTGTCTGGACATCCAACTGTATGAACAAAGGTATACTCTAGAGGCCTCAGATCTCTAGAAGAGTATTCTCAGGTATAATTTAAACCCTTTTTCGGGTCCAAGGGACTAAATTTATGAAAAAGGAACCCCCACGGAGTCCATAGTTAATCTCTTTTCAGACTCCCTAAAATTGAAAAGATCATCGAGTGACCTTATTCTTTCACACTCGTTAAAATGGTCTAGAAGAACATTCCTGACGAAGTCCATACTTAAGTTTTTTTCAGACTCCTTAAAAATGAAAAAATGGCCGAGTGATCTTGTCTTTATCACACTCATTAAAATGGTTTTTAATAGACGTCTTGTCGGTGCTAGTTTACCCATTTTTTGAACACACTAGACTACCTTTGAAAAAGGTACCCCATTGGAGTCTCCTTTTACGTTTTTTCAGACTCTCTAAATATGAAAAATCGTCGAGCTTACCTTCTCTGGGCTCATTAAACTTACATCAAAGGATATTACCATTGTGTGTTTTGTTAACCTCATTTGCATTCTTGCATCTTTGGTCTAATGTCAGCTTCATGTTGCTCTCAACTGAACCATCTAAAGCATTCTTTATACGCAAGCCCTGTAGCACTTTTCCTCTGCATCTTGACAACTTTGGCCCCAGGAGGGATTTTTCTCGAGTGTCCTTGCTTTGAAAATTAGTCTTGTCCTTGCACCTTGAACTTGTATGTTTGTGACACTCATTCCTCCTTTGTAACGTAGCATTCTTTTATTCTTTTTCAAGCTTTCCAAAATTATTGAAAAAGACAAAAAAATCAAATATACCCCAAAAAGACGAAGGGAAAAGTATTTTCTTTTTATTGGCAACATAATGAGTCTCCCTTGGATAAAGCACATCCTTTCGTTTGTTCTTCAAGCTTTGGGATTTAATATGACCTTAGGAAACTGTTCTCGCTACATAGAGCTGTGTCTTCCTCCATTTGCTTTTTCTTCCAAACATATGGAGAGTTTGTGTTGCCTCCTGCATCGTGAACTTAAGTCAATGCCATGCTGCCTAAGTCTCATCATTTGTCATGCTATTGTCCAAGGGAAGTTTTTACCAAGCCTGAGTCGGCCCCTCTATAGTTTGTCTCTTTCCCTCATGCCCGACCATCCCGAAAGTACAATCAAGTCTTTGTTCAAAATCAATGAAGCTTCAAGTCTGATCATCAAGATTCTCTAGTCCATTACCGACAAGCCGTCGAAGACCTCTAGGTAGTGAAGTCGTACACTCATATTACACTCCTACTTGAGTTTTGAATATTTTGAAGTTGTTGCTCGAGTTTTGAAGACCTCATCTCTAGCCATCAAGCCTTATCAACTTCTTGAAGATGGATACTATACATGTATATCTTTTTTATTTTGAGATGTAGATCCATTGTGTATTGCTCGCGCCTACACTGTATGACATGGACATACAGTGTATTTGATTGGTATCCATGATTTTAGTTCATCCCGAGCATGGGTATGCCCGCCTCGATGAGGCAATTGTTATTTTGTAGATGGCACGTCCCTATTTATGGTCCTTGGGCTCACCTGTTTGGAACATTGGTGAAGATTGATAATGTATTTCGGCCATCATATTCTCTTCTGACCTCACACATTAGGGGGCATCTGTTATAAACCTAAATTACACCAAACATACTTACCTGGCATCAGGCCATATCAGACTCCTTCTTTTCCCAAACACTATTGAACAACTCTTCTTAAAAACCCTCTTTATAAAATCCCACGCACCCTGCTCCATTATTGCACCCGTGTACACACTAGTTTCTCCAATACAACCCGCATCTACCTACAAAAGCACAGAAAAAGGAAATTTGTTGATGGAACACACAGCTTTGGGAAAGTTAACTAAACCTTTCGGCCATGCATGGCCGGTCATTCGACCAAATACCTATCTCCTTCTAGCCTATAAAAGAAGGGGTAAGGGTCCCATTTGAAAAAATAAAATCATAGTAAAGTGACTATACACAATTGAGCATTCCCCTTGTCCCAACCTTTATCCATCCTTGTGCAAAGACAAGTATAGAGAAAAGCATTTGGAGGAAAGTTGAAGAGGAGCCTAGGACCAGGTTCGTGGAGCAGTGGCCGACTTCATCATTGTAAGTTTCTTTAGTGAAGTTAATCATAAAGAAGTACTTTTCTTGTCCCACCATATGAGGTTTTTATTGTTTATTGCGTACATGTTGATTAAATCTCTAACCCATTAATATGTAGATCAAATACATGTGGAGTTCTTTGTTTGTCTTTTGTGAATGCAGGTCAGCCTTGGGAGGAGAGTTACAGTCAAAGAGCGACCAAGCGTGAAGAGGGATCAATACCAAACGCCGGAAATAAGGTATGTTCACTTGATATTCTTAACTACATATTTTCTTAAGAATAATGGGGATTAGGTCCGGGATGACGGTAAAAAGTAGGAATATTTAGGTCTTTTTTGCATGCATGATAAAACCCTAAGTGCTAGTCCATAGAGGGATTTCCCAGTCAGAACAGAATTGGCGACCCACTCACAACACTCAGGGATCCCTGGGAGAAGCATATGGAGGTTTTCTTATTTTGGATTTTATATTTTTCCAGCTACTTTTACCCTCTGGGCCTTTAGCCCTTTCTTCCCACAAGGCAAGGTATAACCCTTAACTAGATTGGAAAACCCAATGCATGAATCAATGTAGGGGATAGATGAGCAAGAAGATGATGAAAAGTGATAAGTATGGTGGGAATGGATGATGGCCTTTCATGAACCCACCCAGTGGCAACTCACTCCTAAGGGAACCAACTTTCTAGGCAATCCTTTGATCCCCCCCAGGTATGGACACGTCAAAAGTCATAAAATCCAAGAACACATCCTTAAAAAAAAGAGAATTAAATGCACATATTCAAATGTTTTGAGAATCAGAGTGACACATACCATGATACCTAGACCCATTACCTCATGGAGCAAGACCCACTACTGCTTCAGGACCAGGCTGATGGGATGGATTTTGTTGTTGCCGACAGGATGGAGGCACTGAAGAAGAAGGATGGGCCTTCCAGGGCCAAGATCAAGTCAATATGGCTCTCAGTACTCCATGTCTAGGACTTGTGGGCCTCAAGACATAATCTCCTTAGTTATCCCTAGGCTAGGGGATAACATGTTTCATTGATGGTCGGTTATGTTTGTAATTCTTGCAACGTTGATTGCATTTTTTTTTCTACTAGCCATAATCAGTTTATGTCTAGTATGGATAGTGTTGTATAGGTATGTAGAAATAAAAAATTCATGAAAGTTTGGGTTTGCTATCTGTTTCTTCCCACAACCTTCTCAACATTCAAATTCAAACCATTTAGGATAACATTCCCATGAAACAGTTACAGGAATGTCAGCATATAAACATGAAAAATATTTCCTCAAGGTATCACTGTGCTAAAACCATGAAATAATTATAGGAATGTCAATATATAAACATGAACAATATTGCTTGAAGGTATCACTATGCTAAAAAAATTAGCACAACGATATACAAAAACCTTAAAACATTATGAGTCACTGGAATTTTTCATTCATAGATAATGAACAATATTATATGAATACATGAAAAAGATAAAATTTCCAGGTCTCTTTAATCCTCTAACATTCTGGGCAAATCATTCATCAATGGCCTCATGCAAATTTCGGAGCTGATGATAACTAGGAAATGGACTATGTTAGGGTATTTGTGCGCCATATAGAAGGAAACAAAGCCACCTTATTTATGCTTGACCATGATAATGCTCGATTCTGAGACGGTGGAGCATACTATTCAAACATTTTTCTTGGAAAATATTAGTACACTTAGAGCTCATGGTCCATAGAACCTAATCTGGTCAAATAGAAACTAGAAGCAACCTACACCTGGTCTTGATTATGTGTTCTCGTCTGATTCTTCGACAACCTAAAATCCACTAAGAGCATGAGTGTCTCTTCTATCGTCAACATAGGAAAGAGAAAATCATTCGGCTAGCAAAGTTCCCCAAGGTTACAATGTTAAATGGGCTAAGAAACACGCTTGTAAAAATCCCTGGCATGCAAACCAAGGAAAAATAAAGGGGGCCAAGCATCCCCTCTCATGCAATGCAAACCTGATGGGTAAGAGGGAGCCAATTCTCTGGTTCGAAGGCAAGGTTGAGCTTCGAGTTTGAGCAAGGACTTCATGGAACCACTCAACCCATTGCTAGTAACAAGTGCCTTTTACCTCCATAGCAGGTTTATCATGCTTAGCTTTTGGTTTTGGGTTTTATTGATGGTTGGTTATGTTTGTAATGGTGAAAATCACTGAATATGCCTATTTTAATTTTGTTATTTCTTGTGTGTTTTTGGATGCCTAGCATGGAGATCAAAGTACATGCAATATCTTTGACAATATATCATTCAGAAAATAGGTATCTATCAAGTTAACAAAATGAAAACAACAAAAAATTTTGCAATGGATATGCTTACGCATTCATGTATGAAGTTCGATCTATGCATCATCAACTGAAACACATCATCAACTGCAATGAAAGGTAAAGTGCATGAATCCTTGAATCTTCTTAAAATTAGGACTGCAACTTACTTTATTCTCAAATTTAATAAGTACAGGAATAAATTTAATGTTTGGTTCTACTAGTTCTATATTTCAGGCCTAAGATACTCATTGGTTTCACGACATACTCTATGCTCATATCTGCCTATGATGGAGAGACAAACTTTTCAGATGGAGACTATGATATGTTTCAGATGGACACGATTACATAGAAAGATGAGAAGGTGGCTAGTGGAGGTGGCCGGTCTATGAGGAGGTGGTAAGCCTTTGACAGAGGAATATTGAAGATTCTGGCTACTGCAGAGGAATAATGAAGGTTGTAGTTGCTGCAGATCTTGGATTGCAGTATTGTCAGAACCTCAGTGTCAGAGCCAATCAAAATGTCCAATTAAAATTTTTATTGAAATTTTAATTTTTAATTCTGACAAATGAAAAAATAAAATTACATACACCATGGAAATAAAGTCATATCACCCAATTATAAACCAACTATAAATTAGATTTCCAAAATTTTGTAAATAGAAAAAATAAATTTGTTTTAAAAAAAAATAAAGGCAATTTCAAATTATATGGAAACTTTGGACATGGTTGAGTATTTGGGTAAACTAATATGTAGTCAACCTAGTTTGACTACCTCACCTAAAGCTATAGTCCCTCACAAGGAAGGGACTAACAAGAAGACGTATTTATGATTTAAACATGTGTATAACATAATAAAGTACATTAAAAAATTAAAAAATTAAAAAAAATAAAAACTAATTAATAACAACAAAACAAAAAATAAAGGATATATAATACTTATTAAATCAAAAGTTAAAATTCATTATATTAATTTTAATGACAATCCTCAAAGAAAGATAAACAATGAAATAATGAAAAAACTCTTGAATAAAATGTTCAATAAATATGAATAAGATGATTCAAGTTTAGAAGAGAGAAACAAGTTTGAGATTCAAATTCACAAATAAAAACTACATGTGGCAAGTTAGAAGAGGTTGGGACTTGATTTGGTCATAAATGAAGTTTAGAAGAAATAAACAAGTTTGAGATTCAAATTCAAAAAGAAAAACCCCACGTGGCAAGTTAGAAGAGGATGGGACTTGATTTATTCATAAATGAAATAATTGAAAAACACCTTGATTAAAAAATATTCATAACAAGGTTACATGGCAGCGGAGTCCCTATCAGGTTGGGATGGGAGTAAATGAGACCTAGTACAGACATGTGGCTAGAAAGTTGAAATACATTGAAATACTTTTATTCATAGGAAATATGTACTTTTGTAATGGATTGTGGGTTGTCAGGATAGCTATATACAAAAAGCACCGATAGTTTTGAGATATAGAAATTGGGCCTCTGATGTTCTTTGTGATATAGAAATCGAGGAGTGGAGTTGCGGACTATAGAAATTCATCACAAATAAAAAAATTATACATACGAAATATGTACTTGAATAAAGTAGATATTTAGTTTTATACATCTGAAATTTCCACTTTTATAAAGTATGGGGAAGAGATTTTATAGAGGATGCAGGGAGCCCTCATTGCATACTTAGCCAGTTTTTAGATCACGGGTTCTCGGGCTGTCGGGTTCAAAATTGGGCCTCTGATGTTTTGTGACCTACAAATAACACCGACAGTTCTGCAATATACAAGATGACAGGAAGACTTTAGTTTGCTTTAAAACTAAGGCTTTTCTTGGACAAAAAGATATAGAATTTCTTAATTAGTTTTCTTTGCACATGTTTTATAGAGCATGCAGGGAGCGATCATTCCATACTTCACCATTTTTTGGATTGTGGGTTCTCGGGCTAGTGGTTTCAAAAATGGGTCTCTATTGTTTCGTGCCCTACAAACAACATCGAGAGTTCCGTGATATAGAAATTGACAAGAGACGTTGTGTGTCTATTACATATCTTTGGAAATTACATTAAAATTTAAAACATCAATGTCGTTGAAGACCAAAAAATTAGCATACAATAGGAGACAAGAAATGTAGCATATCTGAATGAGTTTTATTTGGAACAAACAGGAAAGGTTCCTAGAAACCCAAAATTTAGTATACAATAAGGGCATTGTCCAATCAATTTTCTTTGTAATTTATCAAAAATTAATAGTGTATGTTACGTGTTTCTGGAAATTGACGGTTTGAAAATTGAGTCTCTGATGTTTTGTGGCCTACAAATAGCACCGACAGTTCCTCAATATACAAAATGATAGGCGAAGTTGCGGACTATATAAATTTACAAAAAAATAATGTATGTTTTACAATAGAATAGTAATAACGTTTTCCTGAATTAGGTTTCTTAAAACTAAGTCTTTTCTTGGAAAAAAAAGATATAGCATTGTCGAATTAGTTTTCTTTGTACACGTTTTATAGAGCATGCAGGGACCGATCATTCCATACTTCGCCAGCTTTTGGATCATTGGTTCTCGGGCTGGTGGCTTCAAAAATGGGTCTCTGTTGTTCTATGGCTTACAAACAACATCGAGAGTTCCACGATAAACAAATTAAGAAGTGGCGTTGCGAACTATACAAACTTATAATAAAATAAATAATTTTTTTTACATATCTCTAGAAATTACATCAACATTTAAAACATCAACATCGTTGAAGACAAAAACATTAGCATACAGTAGGAGACAAGAAATGTAGCATATCCGAATTAGTTTTATTTGGAACAAACAAGAAAGGTTCCTGGAAACCCAAAATTTAGTATACAATAAGGGCATTGTCGAATCAATTTTCTTTGGAATTTATCAAAAATTAATAATGTCTGTTACATGTTTCTGGAAATTTAAATGCATTTGTCATATAGACTAGGATTGGGGCTCCTGCAGACCATAAAAAGAAATAAGTAAAAGAATTAGGAATGTTGAAAGAAGTGTGCGACGATAGAGAGGAAGACCTAAAAAGAAGAAATTGGAAGTTAAGAGTGTTTGGTTACAATTTTCTATTGAAATAAAACATAAGTGGATTGATAAAGAAGAGAAGATGACATCATAGACTTAAATTGGATTGAAAAACAAAACAAGATGGAAGTATAAACTTACTATGAAGTCGATGCATTTTTGTTGTTGTCATCGATGGGCATTGTAGTCATGTTGACCAGTTGTTGCCCTTCCTAGACGAGGTTGTTCATTCTCTCTTGGAACCATTCTTCGATGTAGCTTTCCATGGGGGTTGTGATGGTTTCATCTCGGATTTCTATGTCGTAAAGGTCAGTTTCTAATTTCTTTAGATCCATTGAAATACTATGCAGAGTCTGTTCAATTTCTTCATTATGTGAGGCATAGTCCAGTACCTAATGCTCGTGCGCATCTAGACGATGTTCAAGTATGCTGTAAAACTTTCTGAAAGACAACCCCTTTAAAATATCAACTTGTTCCTTGAAGGATTCTTTGATGAATGACAAGGATTTGAGAATTAAGTTAGGATCTTGAACCTCGTTGGTAGTTCCGGCTAAGTCCCGCTGGATCAGTCTTGTGAATAAATCTTTCTTTTTCTGATATGACTTGTTTACATGACTTGACAATGAGTTGCAAGTTGTCAACTTTATTTTTCCAGCATGCTTTTACTTTTTTGGTGTGCTTTGGCGAGGGGAGTTTCTCCTGTCTTCTTTTCAGTTCCGATGTGTTGTCGGCATATTTGGAAAAAGGATCTAGTACCTGATCACAGAAAAGTTGTTCATTTTTTAAATTCATCTCCAATTGTTCTAGCAAATCATTGGCCTTCTCTCCAAAGGAAACTAAATTTTGTGATGTTTCCCAGGCTTCATTAACTACCTACATTCTTTTGTTGATGTTATTCTCTACAAGGGCTCTAGAGCATGCAAGGAGGATAGAGGATACTTTCATCTTCACTGCAGTGGTAGTAGGCATGATTTTTTCCAAAGGACTGACAAATTATGGAGTTGCAAGGAAAGCCTACTCAAATTTGTTGAGGCGTTGTTTCGTATTGACATTTTCTGTCTCAATTCATCCAATGGAATCACAAAGAATGTCACCAGTTCCCTGGTTAAATTGGTAGATTTGGAACGATGAAATTTCTCTAAAGTTAATCTCTGCACAAGATTTGCCTTTCATGTTTGATACATCTCTCTTTTCAATGACCAAAATTTTAGATTGGCTGTCAAAAATAGTGCTCTGGATTACGAAGGTTCATCTATGTCAAAATAGTCGGTGTCCGATATTTCCACCATGGACGACCCAATTGTTTGCATGTGCTTAGCTTCAATTCCAAGTTGTAGTTTTCCACTTTCAATTTGAGGTTCCTCCACCTGCCCTGCATTGTTTTTTCTCTTCTTCGTCACTGGAATTTTGTGAGAACTATCAATATTTATGAGAGGAGGGTTCTTATCTCCTCCTCCATTCGAAGATTTATGGGTTTCTTTCTTACTAGGGTGGACCATCGAAGTGATGCTCCATGATGTCGTGCTGGAGGGGGACTGGGTACTCTTCTCACCGGATACTTTTCCATGTTGTCTATACAATTCAGTGGCGCTTTGCAATCTCTCTATGTCGCAATCGACAGAAGAAGGATTGTTGTCGACACTGTTCCTATCTTGGGTTAGGTGTGTATGGATAAAAGAGGTGTTAAAGACAACACCCAGTAAATGTTCTTGAAAAATACCATTAGGGTCGAACCATTTTAGCCTTTTAGTGTATGTTAAATTCAATTTCTTGAAATCGAAGCAAACTCGTCAATATTTTTGATGTTTCTGCACACAAAATCTCCAACTTTCCAGGGTAGAGGAATGAACTATTTTTTTTCTTGTCATGGAAAAAATGCAACTAGTGGTTGTATTACCTTGCTATTTCTTCAACAAAAATATTGGCTGTGATGTGGCATGGAAGGAAGGTAGGTTTTCCGTAGATCCAAATACCATGAGGAAACTATGATTTTCCTCTTGCTCAAGTGTGCCCTTCCTGTTCAAAAAACTTGGTTGCCTAGCTAGACATCCGTGAATCATCCTTGCCTAACAATAAATATTTGAAAAATGAGACAAAGCCATTAAAAACTTCATAAAAACAATGGGAGGCCTTGTGTTTTCATAGAGCCTCATTACAGAATGTTACTGGGTCGAATACACAGTTTATTTTATTGGAAAGATAAAGTTTTGGAAATGGACAACAATAGACAATTGCGAAAATCAAGTAGGATGACATATAAAATTTATTCGATTCTTTGAATCGTGAAAATTGGGAGAAGATCTCAATCAAAATTAGCTTCCCCCAATCGAAAATGTATTGTTCCTTGAATGTGAAATACAAAATATAAATAATTATATGGGAAATGCTTGTTGTGGAAGCCTGTCCCGTTATTCTTGTAACTAGCTAAGCAATTTCCCGGAATGGATTTCTAAGGGAACTTACGTGCAACCTTGTGATATCTTCAGGAACTATTTTCGAGTCTTCGAGGAATTTCGCTAAGATTTCCAGCACGTTATGATGTTTTTCTAGAAACTGTTTGCAGTCTTGTCCTCTGAACATCAATGTTGGGTTCGACAATTTTAACATCTCGCGAAAGAGCCAAGGCGACAAAGAAACAGGAGAATTGTCGCATAGTGGAATAATTCTTTGGACTGGAATATATTTTTTGGCACACCAAGAGACCACCTCCTTAGAGTCAAAAACCTCAGGAACGCGGCCTGCACGAGCGATTCTAGAGGTCCAAATCACTTCGTTTTGGGCAGAACGGGATGAATAGTAAAAGTATGCCCTGGACCACTGAAAGCTCCGGTCCTCTTGTGTGAACATATTTATTGTATCTCCACAAAAATGTTGTCGATGTGGTGCCATAATTCTACAAGAACGTTTATTTGTTCCAGTCGATGAATGAAATGAAAAGTTGGAAGGGATAATATAACCCTGCGCAAATTTTGGTCGAAAGCATATGAATGGGAGATGTCCTTGAGACTTTCGTTGATTAATGACAATTTGGACGATTGTTGCATGATGCGTTGTTAACATTAAACAATACTAATTGCATACATAGAAATGATAACACGTTGGATATTGCAATGAGTGATTAAGCATTGTAGATTTCTTGAGCGGCCCAACACGAGGACACGTGTTGGAGATGAACAATCGAAAGGGAAAAAAAAACTCTCCGCATATCTTGGTTTAATGCATAATAATGGGAGATCTCCTCGAGGTTTTCGGCCATTAATGAAAATGTTGACGGTTCCTGCATGATCAGTTGTTAGCATGAAAGGTTTCTAATCGCATAGTAAGAAAGTATGGAGGTCGCAAGCAGGGGAAAAAAGACAGCTAGAAAATAGGGTTGCAATGTACAAGCATTGAGGGTGAGGGTGCAAAGGTCAAATTGTATGTCTCAGAATGTTTTGACTGGAATAGGCGTAACAACGAAGAAGATATGGTTGGATATCCAAAATCACAGGAAGTTAGTGGGGATGGAAGGCAACAAAAGATACTTTGAAACATTTGTGAGCAGTGGTAGAGTGACTTCACTGGAATTGTAAATTTCATGATCTCGACAATAGGGGAATCCAAAACAGGGTGAGAAGGTGTCTACAAAGGAGGCAAGGCTCGAACCTTCTAATTGTATCACTCCAAACATTTGAATGCATAATCCGTAACATGGAAGAGCGGATGATGTTGGAATATGGTAGTCAATTTGTATATTACGAAGAGTGCAATCCCAGCTATTTTGTACCTTTGTGTCCAGTTTTCAGTACTAAGAGTTAATTTAGTATTCAAAATAATTTTTTAGATATTGTTAGATAGTTCAGAGGGACTAGCATCTGTAAACAATGGTAATCTCCACCCTTCGAGTCCTGCATTCCATGTGTCAATTTGTATATCATGGAACTGTGAACGGTGTTTGGAGGACACGAAACAATGGAAGTGCAATGTTGAGTCAGCCACTCCGCAGTTTCTCTTGTCAATTTGTATATCATGGAACTGTGGGTTCTATTTGTAGGCCATGGAACAATGGAGGTCCAAGTTTGAGCCCGCCCACTCGAGAACCCACGATCCAAAATGTCGCTAGATATCGAATGAAGAATTTGTACATGTTCTATAAAATATCATGGGAATTAATACATGCTCTATAAGATATCATGTCCATACTTTATAGTCCCATAATACACGGAAAGAAAAAAAGGGAAAAAGAATGGAGTAGTTAGCAGTGGAATTGTAGATCACGGAAATTTAGAGTGGAAGATGTATATAACGGAGAAACATATCGAAAGTGGTGAAAGAAACAAAGATCGATCGGATTTGTTGTCTGATTATATAGATGGAGATAAACATATGTCAACCCACCAACATTGGAGCTGCATATTTTGTGAACCAGGAAACAGGAGGATCCAAAATAGGTTAAGAAAGTGTCTACAAAGGAGGCGAGGCTCGGACCATCTAATTGTATCGCTGCGAACATTGGAATGCATAATCTGTAACCTAGAAGAGCAGAAGATTTCAGAATCTGGTAGTCAATTTGTATATTGCAGAGAGTGCAATCCCAACTAATTCGTACCTCTGTGTCCATTTGTCACTACTAAGAGAATTTTAGTATTCAAAATAATTTTTAGATACTGTTATACAGGGAAAAATTAAAAACTAAAATAATTTTTTAGATACTGTTAGATACTTAATAGGGATTAGCATCCATAAACAATGGTAATCTCCACCCTGCCAGTCCTACACTTCGTGTCTCAATTTCTATATCACAGAACTCGGAGCATTGTTTGGAGGAAACAGAACAATAGAAGTGCAATGTTGAGTTAGCCAGTCCATAGGTGCACTTGTCAATTTGTATATTGCAGAACTTAGGGTGCTATTTGTAGGGCACAGAATAATGGAGGCCCAATTTTGAGCCCGCCCGCCCGACTGAGAACCCGTGATCCAAAATGTCGCTAGGTATGGAATGCAGAATTTGTACATGTGCTATAAAATATCATGTCCATATTTTATAGTCCCATAATACAAAGGAATAAAATAAGGGAAAAAGGACGGAGAAGTTCACAGTGGAATTCTAGATAATACATGGGAAGAAGAGAAGGGAAAAAGAACCAAGTATATTGCAAAATAACATGTAGTATTTTCTTATTAATGAAAATTCTTGTGAATCTTTGTTGAGTTCTCACCAGTTAATGCATAAAGTGTAGATCACGGAAGTATATTTTGTACCATTGTGTCCACTTGCCACTAGTAAGAGCATTGTTGATGTATATCAGGAAGGACGCGAAGTTGTTGGGGATGGAAAGCAACAACAGATACTTTGAACGAACTTAATGTATACAAGGAACCTAAGGTCGAATTGTAGATCACGGATGTTTTGAGTGCAATATGTATATAGCGAAACGATAAGCAGCTCATTTCACAAGTGCCATCCCCGCAATGACGGGCATAAAAATGGCTAAGTATGAAACGGAACATCGGTTGGTAGGATCCTTTGTGCGAGGATATAGATGGAGATGTTAAGGAATGAATTGAAAATCATGGAAGTATCTTTCATACCACTATGTCCACTTGTCACTGGTAAGACCATTGTTGATGTATGTTAGGAAGGACGCGAAGTTGCTAGGGAACCAAATCAACAACAGATACTTTGAACGAAGTTAATGTATACGAGGAACCCACGGTAGAATTGTAGATCACAAATATTTTCATTGCAAGATGTATATAGCAGAATGATAAGCATTTGGGATCGTAAGCGTCGACCCCACAACGACGGGCATAAAATTGGCTAAGTATGGAATGGAACAATGGTCAATCGGATCTATCTTGCAAGGATATAGATGAAGATGAAGACATGTCAGCCTGTCGGACATAGAAAGATGACTAAGTATAAAACCATAAAGCCATAATGGACGGGAAAAGAAAAATGGGAAAAGAGATAAGTATCCGAGAGTCGAAAAAACCTTTTTTTTCCGTTTATTAATGGCAATGTTTTTGAACCTCTGTTGGCTTTTCACTAGTAAAAGAATTAATTCCACCTAACTGAAGTTCTTTTCCTACAACATGTATATGATGAAATAGGGGACATAGGTGTTGGATACCGCGAACCCGGGGCCTAGTGTCCAGATAACTAGCTAAGTATTGGCCAAGACAACATTTTGATACCTATTTCAATAGTATTCATAGTAGTATCTATCAATGGAGAAAGGTTTTGTATAGATCTGAATAGTATTCATACTAATATATATTAATGGATTGTTTCTATTTGAAATGCAAATGATCTCCCAATTTTTAAGATGCTCTTCGGCTCACAAATTTCGATGAAACCAAGAAAATTTTGACTTCAAGATGTACATAGTGCAACAAGAAAAATGAATTTGCATTGTGGTCTCAACGAGATAAATTCCTTATCATCTATTCATCTTGTATTCATTGTAATGACATCAACAAATGATGGCTCTCCATAAACATCAATATCTAAATTAAATTAAAGGCAATCAAAATTTGTTGTGACTTTAAGTAATTAAAGCATAAATTACAAACTAGAAAATTTCCTAGGCTGCAAGATGTATATGACACAACAATGGACATATTTGTTTAATACTGCAGACCCAAACATAACTGCCTAAGCTTTGTCGAAGAGGAAGTTTTCTGTATTTTTTCCAATAGTACTGATATTAGTATATATGCACGGATATTATCAAATAGAACAAGCTGCAATATATCCAACATACTTCAAAGGAACATTGTATCAATAGTTCAGTTGCCTTGTTGTAACTCATGAATTCATTCTATTTACGGAACCCGAAGAATGGGAGCAGAATGGGTCCTTCAATTTATTACTTTAAATACAGAGCCGGCGCCACATAAGTATGGCCTATGAAAAAGTATTTTTAAATGTAAAATGTAAAGAAAGAACAGACAATGTTTTATTTAGATTGAAGTAGTGAACAATAGAAACAAAATCTTTTCCTTCATGTTTAACGACACAGGGGAAGAAAGTACAAAATACAATTAAAACAAATACCATAAATTGCAAAATACTATTAAGAAATAAACCGAAATTATTATATATTCAAATAAGATGTGTTACAAAATACAGTTGAGGCTATTTTCGACAACAATTGTGATTTAGCCTATCATTGACTAATTAAATATATGTACATTGATGAAGGTTATTCACACTTTTCTTGACATTCAAACTCTTTATTCGTAAAAAATGAGTTGAATATCAATTTTGGGTTTTGTACTTAATCGGTGTTGCGAAGTACATCTATCCCAGTGTTTTGAATACCTTGTTTCTTCTAGATATGGCCTGCTTGCAATGGTTTCTTATTCAACATTCCATTCTTTTTCAAGTATTAATTTCCTTCTGTCGTCGAAAATTTTGGGTTTAAGGTGTTTTCTTTGCAATGTTCCTGAGCATTGACATCCGAGACAACTTAGAAATGTGATTCAGGCTGATTTCAAAGTGAACACAGTCTTTTTATGTCACAACAATTAAGGTAGGGGAAAAAAATTCAAGTATATAGTGATTGGTATTCTCCTTGTATTCGATCATCTGTTTGGTTGAGAAGCCTGCCTGAGGATTTGTATGTGGAACTTCTTTGCTTTATTACAGTAAATTGGAAGAAATTTCCAACCCAGATGAAAAATGCAAATCTGTTGAGGTACATAACTTCTTCGAGTAGCTGAGGTGTGGAAAGTGCATCAAATGTTGGAGAATGCACCAGCACAGGTATGGAAAGTGTATCAAATGTTGCAGATGGCATCAGAATATATATTTCCTCATAGTGGGGGAAGTATGGCAGCCCATAGAAAGGCCTAGAATGTTTGGAGGTGATGCCAAATATGTGGACTCTCCAACTACATCCAGAGGAAACCGAACAAACTTTGACAAAGAACATGTCTTTCTTTCAAGTCGGTTACCAGAGCCACATGCAGGTCATCAAACTATGAAATAGAAAAACTTGTAGTGATAATATGTCATTTTATCCACGCATACAGATTTTGTTACCAGTCTCCAAGGAAGACAAATACTTGTGTGATCTCTACAATTTGATACAGTGGCCAAATCTGTGTTGTTGGAAGAAGCTATATACTTAAACGAAGAACTATCTTGCAGGTGACCTAAAAATGTATCACAATTCCCAGCAAGAAAATAAAGAAGTTCAACAAACAAATATCCAGGCAGCCTTTTCAACCAACCAAAGCATCGAACATAGGGAGAACACCAACCAAAACATACTTGTTCTTTTTTTTTCATCCTCTCTAAGTTTCTCTTTTATAACAGAGTTTTTTTTTACTCAAAGCTCACGTCACATAAAACCAATCTCTCTTCTTTCATCTTCCCCTCAATCACATCTCTAAGTTGTCTTACATGTCAATGACCAGGAACATTAGAACGAAGGCACCCTAAAGTGCAACTCTTTGATGATAGAGAGAAATGGCAATAAGTATTTAAAAGCAAGGTTGGATGGTCTTCCGTACATTTTGTGTTGATTCATTTTAATGGAAGATGTTCTCGATATTTTCAATTATTAATGTCAATTTTTTGAATATGTACATTGAATAGTGACTAGCAGCACATATTAAAATTCCCATATCCGAGAAGATTCTAAAATCTGACATCTAAGATGTGCACAATATTAAAGAGGGACATGATGTCAAGGCCTCTATAGGTCACACGTTCGTGAACTATTTTGAATCTTATAAGAAAACTAAAATTGCATAAGAAAAAAAAATAAAATAAAAAGTATTATCGCAAATTCAAAATGCAGGCAAAAAGAAATTACCAGATCCCATAATATTCGACTGTCTATTCATTTTAATGGATGATGTCCTCGAGATTTCTAGTTATTAAAGCCCATCATTTCGAAATGCACAATATTAAATAGGTACATGATGTGAAGGCCTCTATGGGTGACACGTTTGTGAACTATGCTGAAGCTTTTAAGAAAACTAAAACTGCAAAAAAAAAAAAAAAAACACTATTTTCGCAAATTCAAAATGTAGGCAAAAAGAAATTACCAAATCCCATAATATTCGCATGTCTATTCATTTTAATGGGAAATGTCCACTTTTCAGTTATTAAATCCCATCATTTCAAAATGCACAATATTAAAGAGGGGCATGACGTCAAGCCCTCTGTCGGCGACATGTTCGTGAACTATGTTGAAGCTTTTAAGAAAACTAAAACTGTAGAAGAAAAATAAAAAATTGCAAATTCAAAATGTAGGCAAAAAGGCACTTTCATAGGTAAGGAACTTTAGTACTCAATGTTCTTCAAATTCAATGACATTTTTATTATATGTGTAAAGGGGAAAAAACATCTGACAACCTAGAAGGAAGGTCATATATGATGGACAACTCATTGGCAAAATCCATAGAGAGAATGCGAATTGAGTATCTAATAACCACGGAACTACGTTGCATTTGAGTCTTCAACTTTCCTTGGTCGTTCAAAATAAAAAACAAGGAAGGGTTGAATATTAGCCTATCTATTTATTTTAATGGGAAATGTCCTCGAGCTTTCCAGTTATTAATGTCCATTTTTTCGAACCTGTCTGGTCGATTCTGACTTTTGAAAGAATATTTAATGTGTATTGGGAAGCACTGAATGTAGCGGGGATGGAGCCCTATGTAACAGACGTTACTATTATTTTTTTGTTTTTGTTGATGAGCTTATGTAGAACGCACATAAAGAAAAGTAATTCGAGAATGCTATTTTTTTTTCACATGAGCCCTTGAAATTCAAATAGTCTGCAAGTCTAATTGTATATTTTTTATATCATGGATCTATCTGTGCTATTTGTAGGACACAGAACAATAGTGGCCAAAGTTAGAGCCCACCACCCCGAGAACCCGCGATCCAAAAAATGCTTACTATTTTTTTTTTGTGTTTTTTTGTCCACCAGGGTATGTAAAGCGACGTACATAAAGTAAACTATTTCGACAATGCTAATTTTTTTGGACATGACGACCTTAAAATTCAAATAGTCCGCAAGTCCGATGGTCAATTTGTATATCGGGGAACTCTTCGATTGTCTATTTTCAGCCGCCCACCCCGAGAACCCGCGATGCAAAAATTGGCTAAGTATGGGAAGAGGGCTCTGTGCATGCTTTATATATCTACTTTATAAAATTACATATTTCCTATGTTTAATTTATTTTTTCTAGGAAACCTATAATTTGATAAATTTCAATGTCTTCTGTCCATGAGCCCTTCCTCTAAAGAAAACTAATTTGGAAATGCTAATGTATACACCATAGTTCGATACCATCTATCCACCAAGCCGCGTCCATAAAACTGGGTAAGTATGCAACCGAACGACGATCGGTGGAATGATCACAGAACTCTTTGTGCTATTTGCAAGGCACAAACAACAGAAGCCCAATTTTCATCCCGCCACCTCGAGAACCCGTGATCATTAACCTATGTTTTCCAGGAAACCTATAACTTCATAAATTGCATTCTCTTCTATCCAGGAGACTTTGTTTTAAAGAAAACTAATTCGGGAAAGCTAATGTATACACCACACATGACCTGAAATAGTATGCAATTGAACTTTAGTCCCTTGGAATGACCATAGAAGCATGAGAAAATAGAGTCAAACACAGTTTACAACAGGAAAGTAAAAGGGAGAGAACAGTTATATATCCCACACAGCAAAAGGCAATTTCATAACTATGAAACCATACTAACATAGAATCCATGGAAAAAGAATAGGAAGCTATGAAATATATTCTGAGCTTGATAAACTTTTCTTCAAAGCGTAAGATATGCAATTGACATTGTCTTCAATTCTTTACTCTACAATTTTATCTTAATAAGCCCAATTTTCAGCCTGTCGCCCCCAAAAGTCGCGATCATTAACCTATGTTCTCCAAGAAACCTATAATTTCATAAATTACATTCTCTTCTGTCCAGCAGGCCTTCTTTTAAAGAAAACTAATTTGGCAAAGATAATGTAAACACCGAACATGACTTGCCATAGTTCGATAGAACCTATTCTCGAAGCCACGTCCATAAAACTAACTAAGTATGCAACCGAATGACAGTCGCTTGGAATGACCAGATAACGTGACAAAATAGAGTCAAACGCAATTTACAACGGGAAAGTAAAAGGTAGAGAATAGCTATATCTCCCACATAGAAAAATGCACTCTCATAACTATGAAACCATAGTAACACAGAATCCATGGAAAACGCATCGGGAGCTATGAAATATATTTTGAGTCTGACAAACTCCGTTTCAACGCGTAACAGATGCAATTTACAGAGATCCAACCACAGATGCAACATCCCAACATTGCAAACCCTAGGAAAACAAGAAAAAGCACCAAATAAGAACCCAACCAAGAAGCACCAAAAGGCCCAAGTGTAGGCACAGGACCGAAACCCTGTAAAGCCAAATCAAGCAACAATAAACAACATACAACGAAGAAAGGAACAAGAAACAACCACCCCCCAGGAACGAGGCTCTTCCAATCATGACTGCAGAAACCCAAATGTGTAAACTACAACAACACGGATATGCAAGCAAGAACAACGAGAACATGCAAATAAGAAATCAGTGCCATGAAAAAAACAAGCATGGACTAGTGAACCAGAAATGTCGTTGGAGCATATAAATTTTAAAAACGGAAGAAAATGTCTTCTAACAAGCCTGTTAAGTAACCATTCAGCACTACCAAGCCT
>JASDQU010508591.1:12570-40916 GCA_032191745.1 Picea mariana | reverse complement strand
GACTTGTTTCTTTTTAATCTGCAAGGTGTTAATTTGTGAAGCAAAAGAACTTAACATTTCAGTTTTATAATCCTAAAGTAAATTACCTATTTCGGCTCTTGTTGCTCCTCCACTGGCTGATTTTTGAACTCTTGAAAATGTGGTATCCCTGCTATTTGATCTATTCCTTGTAGCTCCTCTTGAACATCTTTTACAAAGGTTAATAATTTCACCATATGATTCTTTAGATATGTCCCATTTTCCAAGCATATTCAACATATCTAGACATTCATCCCTTACTCCTTTTAATAATATTGTTTTAAGAATATCTTTACTTACATCGGGGTGACTGGATCATTGTAGATTATACTGTAGCCTTTCCACAAAGTCCTCCAGATTTTCATCCTCTTTCTGTATCATCTTGAATAGTTCCTCTCTTTTTTCTCTTGTTTGGCAATAGTCTTGGTATTTGTGCATAAATTTCTATTTCATTTGATCCCATGTTGTGATTACATGACCTCCAAGACTCATGAACCATCTTAATGCATTTTCCATTAATGTTGCTAGAAATAGCTTTAATTTTTGAGCATTGGAAATGTAATCATAACTTTTGCATAATATATCAAACTCGAAAAGGAATTCATCAGGATCTTCAGAAGATAAACCATGAAAGCTAGGTAAAGCTGAAAGTGGAATATTCTTTATGGGAGCTACTCCTCTAGGAAGATCACCAATAGGAAATCCTAAGGTAGAAAAAGAGTTTTCATCGTTTACCTCTCCTTCAAGACCTACTTGTTCTTCATGGTGCAGTTCTTCATTATACCCATCCATGGTTTCTTCTGTTTGTTCCCCTACTATAGTTGCTCGATCCTCAATGTTGTCTGCTAGTTTTTCAACTGTCTCCATTTCAAAGTTTTCTTGAAAAGAAGGTTGAGGCTTTGGTTTTCGAGAGTTTGGTCGTTGAGGAATAACAGATTCAGATTTTGATATAATCTTTTCGATAAAAGTCTTTCTTCCCCCTCTTCCTCTGCCCCTACCACTTGTAGGGTCAGTTTCCTTGGGGGGTCCACGTCCTCTCATGCAATCTGTACATCTGAAAAAAAAACATAAATGCTTTTGAAATCTATAATTGCCTTCCCCGACAATGGCACCAAAATGTTGGTCACTATAATTGCTTATTAATTAAAACAATAAAGTGTTACATAAATTGTCAACCCAGGGAAGTCTGTTTATTTCAAAGGCAATCACACACTGTATATGCTCATTCTCAAAAGCAATCCAAAGTTGTAGTAAAAGTACACTAATCACACCTTGCTTTGAACAGACTGAAGTTGTACTTTGAATTACAGTAAAAGCAATCTATCTATTGCAGAGTTTAAGATTCAAAGGAAAATAATTATCAGAATAATTCTGGATTACATTAAGAAACAACAACCTAGGAAAAAGGAACCTTTCAGCACACTGCAAAGAAGACTAACTATTCTGTAACAGAGAACAAGACCCTATTCCCCAAAGTAGGAATCTTCAACACCTGTCTCTGACTATCACACTTTCGTAAACTCATTCTGCAAACAGAATTACCAATCAAAATGATTAACAATTACCTAGGAATGAATTGTGTGAAAACGATGTAACAATCAATGAAAACATAGTTTTAACAAGGTATGAATAAAAACAATACTAACACAATACATAAACTAATGGGTGAATCTTGTGAAGAAGGTGGGCCCTCTCCTTCTCACAAGATTCCCCAGAAATGAAAGGAACTAAGAAGAAACGCTCATAATGATCTTTTATTCATCTGTCAAATGTGACAACTTACAATATCAAAAGTGAACATGCTCCTTCTCTGTAATTCCCTTCTAGCTAATCCTTTCGTAATCCCTCTTCTAATGTTGATTTCTCCCCTATTTAAAGAGGAGAATCCTCTTAATACAATTAAGCATAAAATTACATGTGTACATAAAATTCCTATTCTTAGTATGATCTAATCTTCTATGCTGGAATAGGATATTCTGATCTTCTATAGCAAAATGTTGTTATAGTGGTTGTAATGGTGTTGGCTTGAGGTACAACTATTGCAGCTGATGTAACATCTCCTTTATTTATCTTTTCTTGTTACTGCTATATGTGAAATATTGTTTCAACATCGCAAATCATAGACTGTTTCAGCAATGGGATTTGCGTACTGTTTGACTATGTCAACAACATGGTCTTCAAGCAGCAACGATGGTTGTAATGGTGTTGGCTTAAGGTACAGCTGTTGCGGCCAGTGTAACAACTCCTTATCTTTTCTTGTTACTGCTGTATGTGAAATGTTGTTTCAACATCACAAATCACAGACTGTTTCAGCAACGGGATTTGCGTACTGTTTGTCTATTTCAGCAACATGGTCTTCAAGCAGCAATGATATATTAACTGCAGTCTTCAAACTGTTTTAGCAACTATATATTTCTAATTAATGGCTAAGTATGAAAGTAATGTAAAATTACATTTAAAACAAATTAAACATATAGCAAAGAGAAGAAACGTTATATACCTTTGGAAAAATAGATTAAGGTGATAATGTAAGCTTAAATATGAGTGGGAAAAGGATGAAATGATAGCGAAAATTATGAGCAAAAAGGTACATTATAGGGTCCTAACAATAGGATGTTGTCGTGCAGTGGATTTTGTCATGCAGTGGATGATGTCGCACATAGGATGTTGTCACACAGAGGATGTCATCGTGCAATGTATTTTGTTGTGCAAAGGATTATGTCGCACAAAGGATGCTTTCACGCAGAGGATTTTTCCTACGCACAGGCTACAGGTCGCGCTGCGCAAATGAATGGTTTAGTGGTCAACTTCAAGATAACGTTCTGACCAACTGGAGAGGAATTTTGAAAATCCCCAAGAGGTTTTTGTTGAGGACAAAAAAATAACACAAACCTATCTCATATTTGAAATTTTTTTCATATGTTGGGATATTCAAAGGAATCTTTAAGCCCTATTTTTTAGTTTTCATGATTTCCGATCCAAGACATATTTTTGCGACACATATTCCACCCAGATGGAGATGAATTTCAAGAAACTGAGAGATTGTTTTCTTTGTAACAATCTTAAATTCAAAAACCTCTCTCAGTTTCAGAAAATAGGTTTTCATTAGTGATATATGATGTCATATTTAACGCATATTTCCCCGTTTACTGTGCAATATGCTATGTTTTTTTGTTGTAGGTTACTGTTGCATAGAAGACTTGTTGTGCAAGGGTGACAGGATGTCCAGTAGTGCACATGATGAATTACCACAACCATATGGTCTAATTTTGATCATGATCAATGATTTTAAATAATATTTTAGTTACGATTATGATTTGGCAAAGTCGGGTTTTCTATTTTTAGTGAATTTGTTGAAGTTATTGTTCTCTTTCAAAGAAAATAGACCCATGATTCTAGGAGGGAGTAGTTCGACCCTAGTAGCCAAGGGTGAAATTAGATTTCTATATATGGGGATCATTTTTATGTAAACAGGGTTGGTTGGAGAAATAGTGTAGACAATGACTATTGATTATAGTTTGTTTTGATCTAATTGAAACTTAGTGAAAAAGTCTTGAAGCTTTGATGAAAAGATTCTAATTGTAGAAGTCAAATGTATTGTTTTCTTTCTTTGCATATGTACTTCTTGTATTCTTTATTCATATTTATTTCTATCTGAATAAGAATGTAATTTTGAACCTGGGATTCACTGCGTAGCGCCCTGGGATTCACACCATTTAGACAAACCATTTTCCTCTAAGTTAACTCTGAATTCATCCTTAGAGGTGCTCTGAGTTACTTCATTTGTTTTCCTCCTCACCACACACAACGAATTTAACTGAAGGTTGTTGCCCACTTAGCCTTTATCCTCTCAAGTTCAGTCACTGATTCATTTGTTTCTATCATTTTCTTAAATTGACTCCATTGCCCAATGGTAATTTCTCTCTTACTTGTCCTACCATTCCTTTTAAAACAAAAATAAACTTGTCCTATTGTAGAATTTGACCTCTGTGCATTTATTGATGGAATATTTGAGTTATTACTATTCATTAGACATATGAGAGAGCCCTCTCTAGTTGTATAGGCCAGAATACAATCTAAAGTTCGTTGAAATAGTTACCTCAGGGATTTCTTTGATACATACCAAAGAAATTACCGAGTGCTAACATTTTGGCGCCGCTGCCGGGGATGGAATTGAATGAAACTTTCCTTGGGAAGAATGACATTGTTGCAGTTCTAAGGTCTGAGAGTAGCAGACACTTAGGCACATATTGGTTGTATTTCTACTCTGGTGACTCCACACAACAGAAAATTAGTTTGAAGGTGATTCCACTGGTAGAAGAATCCAGAGCTAAAGTTTTCATGGCAACTCCAATCAAGCTTCAAATGTGATTCAAAGACTCCACTGGAGAATGAGACATGTTGACAGAGATATGGAAGGACAGTATGGGAAGATTAGGTACTCGAGATTAAGTCTAGTTCAAGAAGTACTTTTATGTTTTATCAACATCTTCTTGTCCTTTCCTGAGTTTTTCAAAAGAATATTTCTTCACTTGTTGTGTTCAAATTAATCCCATAGATCTACCCTTGTATATCCTTCATTGAAAACTATAGCTATACCTCCTTCTTGTATAACCAATATTCACCAAGCTCCTTCCTCTGAACCATATGATGTTCATGACCATTCTTGTGAGCATAATGAAACCAAATCTGAGCTTGTACCTTATGTTATTAATCCTGCACTCTCCAAGATTAAAGAAAGATATAGTGCTCTTAAACTGCCTCCCATCCTTCATGACTTTCCTTTGAGACATTATAAGTAACTTCCTAGGTTCAATGGAGAGCTTGATGGACATTCAGCTACAAAACATATTCAGGTCTTTGAGCATTTTATAGAAATTTTGGAGATTGAACATGATGATGTGTCTATGAGGGCCTTTTCTCAATCCTTACAAGGAGATTCCAAATCATGGTTCAGACATATGCAGCCTCAGTCGATTAGCTCGTGGGATGAAATGAGGGAAGATTTCCATAGATTTTGGGGTGAGAGAATGTCATGGGATCTACTCCTTTCAGAGTTTTATGCCATGAGAAGAATGAAAGTTGAAACCATCTCAAATTTTAGTAGGAAGTTTGCTAGTCTTTATTATAAACTTCCTAAAGAAGTCCAATCTCCTGAAGTTGTTGCCATGCTCCATTATGTAACAACCTTTCAATCAGACTTATCTTTTCTTTTGATGGAGAGGAATTCTATGTCTTTGCAGCAATGTTCAACAATGCTCAGGAAGTTGAAGACAATATTCAAGCATGTAAACAAATTCAAAATGAGGAGTTGGATGCTAAAGAACATGACAATGAATATGAACAAAGAACACTTGATTTTAATCTTGAGAAGAGGGTTAATAATATCATATGTCCTTTTGAAGCTTTGAATGTTGATGATTTTGCAAAGGATTATATTCCAGTTATTGAAAAAGAAGGTGCTAATTTAGTTTCTAATCCATCCCATGATAACACAGGGCTGATTGTTTTATGTATTCATTTGTAGATAGTTAAGAAAATGAATTTGCAAATCAGTTTGTTGAAGAGAAAGTTGATGTCCCAAGATTTTTCTTGTTAGATGACATTGCAAATGTTGTTGATTTGCCTATAAATGATGAATATGATGATGGTTATGATGTTGACTTCCTAGAACAACCAGTTTCATGTTCTCTATCAGAAAATGTTTCTTCTCAATAGTGTAATGAGAACAATCAACTTACATATCACAGTTACAAAGAAGAATATGAAGAAAATATCGAATCAGCTGAAGAAAATTCTTTACCTTTATTCTTTTCTTCATTTAAATTGTTGAAAGAAAAGTTAAAGATAATCACTAAGGCAGAGGAATGTGTGTTGATGCAAAATCACACTGGTTCAAGGGAAAAAAATGACAATAAATTGCAGTAGTCTTCTCATATGTTTAATGACCCCATTGCTTGTTATATGGAAGGTTTTATCAGTTCAAAATTGCAGCCATTGGTCAAATATGAATCTGAAAATGAGTGTGTTCAGAAATCCATAGAAATTGAAAACTGTGCATATGAAAGTAGTGAAGAAAATCAAGAAGGTTTTGAATCAGGTGAAAGAACATTGTCATTGTGTTTTTCTTGTTTCGAATTGTTGAAGAAAAATGTTTATAATGTTTCAAATCAGAAATCCTCTATGCATGATGTTGAATATGAAGAAAGAAACGAACTTGCAAATGAAATCTGTCTTCCATTATGTTTTTCTTCCTTTGAATTGTTGAAAGTAAATCATAAGATAACAGAGGAAGCAATGAAGTCTGATTGCATTCACAGTGACATTGTTTTACATGAGAAATTTGTTATCAGTGAAGAGGATCGAAAACCTTCTCATACGTTTAATGACCCTATTGTTGATTACATGGAAGGTTATTTTAGTTCCGATTTGCAGCTTGTGAGCAGCTACTACCTTGGAAATAAATATGATGGTCAATCAACATCAGTGTTAGATATGGATTTCTTGCCACTAGGGGTTTCATTTTAGCCAGCACTGCCTTCTGATTTAGAAGATTGTTATTTCCAATAGTCTTGACATATTTTTCATCCTTTTTGTGGTAATCAACAGGTTGAATTACATGAAAACAACGATGCAATGGAAGGGGTGAAACATGATTGTTTTTTTATGTATGTTATGGAGGATCCATTTGCAGTTTTTTTGGAGGCGACGAACAATCCCAATGTTTTTAATTTTTTGAGATTTGAATTTATAGATAAATTTTTGAATGACTTATCAGTAAACAAGATTTGGAGAAAGCATGTGCAAAGAAAGAAAAAAGTGGATAAAGTGCTTACATGGTTGCATTGGCATTTTGATTTCACTTGATTGGCATCTTTTTCAGCAGTTAGGGTAGGTAGGAGTGTGAATAAGCTTGGTACTACGAGCATTTATTTTGGCAATCTACAGTTTGCATGTTCATCTTAGTTTCAGATTTCAGTTTGGATCATATACAACTTTGGGTTTTCAGCGGATGGAGGTTACAAGTTACAGTTGGAAAGTTGATCTTGGGAGCATCCCAATGGATAGATATCTGGTCTACTATTATTTTCTATCTCACAGGGAGGATAACATCCCCGTTGGAGCCAGCTATTAGCACCATGATTTTCATAGCTAAGGTTAGAGGTTTGTCAAGAATTTGCAAAGTCATGCTTGTTAGCACCCATATTGTTTTTATGTATGGAATCATCTAACATCTCCAAGGGTCAGTTTCAAAAGGAATATTATCATTTATTATTTCCATTTCCATTTGCAGTTGCACATTGCAAAATTTTCTACGTGATGTGTAGAGGACTTCACCACGCAAAGGATTCTGTCGCGTAGTGGATTTCATCGCGCAGTGGATTTCATCACGTAGTGGATTTCGTCGTGCAGTGGATTTCATTGTGAAGTGGGTTGTCGCGCATACAATGTTGTTGCACAAAGGACATCATCACGCAGTGGGATGTCGCGCATAGGATGTTGTCACGCAATGGATTTCATCACGCAGTGGATGCTAATGCGTATAGGATGTTGTCACGTAGAGGATGTCATCACACAGTGTTTTTCTTTGCACAGAGGATTCTGTTGCACAAAGGATTCTTTTGCGCAGAGGATGTTTCCTGCACACAGGATACAAGTCACACTGTGCAAATGAATGGTTTATTGGTCAACTTCAATATCACTTTATGACCAACTAGAGAGGAATTTTGAAAATCCCCGAGAAATTTTGTTGAGGACAAACTAAATAACAAAAACCTCTCTCAGATTTGAAAAACGTTTCATATTTTGGGAGATTCGAAGGAATCTTTGATCCCTATTTTTCAGTTTTCATGATTTCCTATAAACTGAGAGAGGTTTTTCTTTATAACAAGCTTAAATACAAAAAAACCTCTTGGTTTTGGAAAATAGTTTTTTATTAGTGAGATACGATTTCATATTTAACGCTTATTTTCCCAGTTTACTGCACAATCCGCTGCATTTTTTGTTGTAGGTTACTGTTGCATAGTAGACTTGTTGTGAAAGGGTGAAAGAGTGTCCAATAGTGCACATGATGACTCATCACAACCATATGGTTGAATTTTGATCATGATCAATGATTGTAAAAAATATTTTGGTTACGATTATGATTTGCAAAGTCAGGTTTTCTATTTTTAGTGAATCCATTGAAGTTATTGTTCTCTTTCAAAGAAAATAGATCCATGATTCTAGGAGGGAGTAGTTCAACCCTAGTAGCCAAGGGTGACATTATCTTTCTATATATGGGGATCATTTTCATGTAATTAGGGTTGGTTGGCGAAATAGTGTAGACAATGACTATTGATTGTAGTTTGTTTTGATTGGATTAAAACTTAATGCAAAAGTCCTTAAGCTTTGATGAAAAGATTCTAATTGTAGCAGCCAGATGTATTGTTTTCTTTCTTTGCATATGTACTTCCTTTATTCTTTATTCATATCTATTTCTGTTTGAATAGGAATGTAATTTTGAACTTGGGATTCACTGTGCAATGCCATGGGATTCACGCCATTCAGACAAATTGTTTTCCTCTAAGTTAAATCTGAATTCATCCTTAGAGGTGCTCTAAGTTACTTCATGTGTTTTTCTCTCAGCCACACACAACGATTTTAAATTGAATATTGTTTCTCTCTTAGCCTTTATCTTCTCAAGTTCAATCACCGATTCATTTGTTTCTATCATTTTCCTAAATCGACTCCATTTCCCAATGGTACTTTCTCTCTTGCTTGTCCTACCATCCCTTTTAAAACAAAAATAAACTTGTCCTATTGCAGAATCTGACCTCTATGCATTTATTGATGAAATATTTGAGTTATTACCAGTCATTAGACATATGAGAGATCCCTCTTTAGTTGTATAGGTCAGAATACAATCTAAAGTTGGTTGAAATAGTTACCTCGGGGATTTCTTTGATACAACCCAAAGAAATTACCGAGTGCTAACAAGATATACAAAGGCATCTGCAACATGGACCAACAACCATTCATGTGGAAAGACATCATACAAAGAATATCTAGAATCCACCTGAGATATGAAAGAATAGCCTTGAAAGTGGCCACACCAAGAGAAGCACCTCAAAGAAGGCCCAACATGGAGCCAAGAGACACTCATTGGAAGAACCCTCTTGTGAGGAAAACGACAACTCCAAGGAATCTTGTAGTAGAAAAACTAGTTCACATTCCCAGAGGAAAAGAAATAAGAGGAAACATTCCAAGAGTCATGACCCAGAAGAGTTCAAGAAAGCCAAACCACCCACTTTTTATGGAGAAATTAAGAAGGGGGAAGAAGCAGAAGTTTGGTTGCTTGGCTTGAAGAAGTACTTTAGAGTCCATGACTACTCTGAAAATTTAAAGGTTTGAATAGCCATTTTTAACCTGAATGGAAAGGCTTCCATTTGGTGGGAGGACCTTAGTAAAATGAAAGGAATCCATGAGAAGGACCTGTCATGC
Organism: Picea mariana; assembly: GCA_032191745.1. Taxonomy (NCBI): domain Eukaryota; kingdom Viridiplantae; phylum Streptophyta; class Pinopsida; order Pinales; family Pinaceae; genus Picea; species Picea mariana. Next base: position 31,415 of record JASDQU010508591.1, on the reverse strand, counting down.
AAAAAAATTGATAAATACTTCAAAAAGAAGTATCTTCCAAAGAAATACTTTGATTGAAAGACTAAGGAGTTCTATGAACTCAAGTTGGAACAACTCACCATAGATGAATATATCAATAAATTCCTTGAGCTGATAAGGTATGTGCCCTACATCAAAGATGAAAAGGTAAAGATGTAATGATTTATTATTGGACTACCTTAGTCCTTCCAAGACAGAATTGAATTTGATGAACTAAATACCTTTTAAGAAATTATCCAAAAGGCAAGGTATTTCTATGAGCAGTTCAATAACAAGACAGAACCTCACGAGGACTGGAAGAAGAAAAGTATTTCGGGATTCAAGAAGAAGGGATTTAAACCCTCAATATTCAAGAGTTATGGGAAAGGTTCTAATATTATCTTTCCAACTAAAAGTGTATATCAGAAAAATTCCCCCTCTCATAGTGGAAATAAACCCTTTGGAGCAGCCTTAGGTAAGACTGATAACACAAAGAGAGAACCCTTGAAATATTGGGGTTGTGGAGAACAACATCTGTTGAGAGACTGCCCATATAGGAAGCAAAGAAATAAGAGTGTCTACAATTTCCAAGAGGCTGCCACAGTCAATGATGTGTCTAGGAGCATGCCAAAAATTTATGTAACCTTGGATAATAAACAAGTCGTCTACCAAGCTTCAGTGGTGGATATGGAAGGTATGATTTCCAACCATCTAGTTTCCATTTTAATTGACCCTAGTTCTAATTTGAGTTATGTTTCCCCTCAAACTATTGAGAAATGTAAATTGCAATAAGTTAAACACGTTAAAACATGGCTGGTACAACTAACCACTGGAACCAAAAGAAAAGTAACAAAGGTCATGCTAGCGTGCAAATTCATTATGAGTGGATTACCCACCCAAGCAACCTGAAACATACTCCCTTTAGGATCTTATGACCTGTTGATTGGCATGGACTGGTTGGCTGGCCATAAAACCAGGTTGTGTTGTTACAATAAAATTTTGGAGTGTGAAAATGAAAAAGGGAGAAAGGTAACCCTACAAGGGATTCAAAAGCATGTCTTAGCGAGACAAATATCAACCCTTCAAGTGAAGAAGTATTGTAGAAAATTATTTCCTTTGTATGCAATACAAGTGTTGGAATCTGTTGAGAACAAAGAAACAAGCCTATAAGACCATACCATATTAAGCGACTATAAACATGTGTTCCTAGAAGAGGTACTAGGTCTACCTCCAAGGAGAGATATTGAGTTTTCAATAGAACTTGCACCAGGAGTGGTGCTAGTGTCTAGAACACCCTATAAAATTTGTACACCAGAGTTGGTTGAGCTCAAGCTACAAATAAAGGAAATAATGGACAAAGTATACATTTGGTGTAGTGTGTCTCCATGGGGATCACCAACCTTGTTTGTGATAAAGAAGGATGACACAATCAAGTTGTGCATAGACTATCATAAACTTAATAAGATGATCATAAAGAATAAGTATCCATTGCCAAGGATCGATGACTTGTTTGACCAATTAAGGGGTGCTACAATTTTCTCCAAGATTGAATTGAAGTATGGGTACCATCAGGTTCGAATTAAGGACGAAGACATCCAAAACATATCCTTTAGGACAAGATAGGGTCACTATGAATTTGTGGTGGTGCCATTTGGGATAACCGATGCATCAACCTCTTTTATGTGCTTAATGAATAATGTACCTAGTAAGTTATTAGAAAGATTTGTATTAGTTTTCATTGATGATTTCCTAAGATATTCCAAGAATAGGAAAGAGAATGAAGGACATTTTAAGATAGTACTTCAAGTACTAAGAGAACATCAAATCTATGTTAAGTTTAGTAAGTGTGAATTTTTCCAGAAACAAGTTCATTACGTAGGCCATGTTATTTCTGAAGAAGGGGTGGCAGTTTATCCTGACAAGATCAAATACATTATGGATTGGCCTACCCCAAAGCATGTATCTGATATTAGATCCTTTATGGGCCTAGAAGGATACTATAGGAGGTTCATAAAAGGATTTTCCAAGATTGGTTTCCCAATCACCTCCCTTCATAAAAAGGGAGTTAAATTCATTTGGACATCAAAATGTGAAGATAGATTCCAAGAGTTGTAACACCTTCTAAACAATGCACATGTGTTGAATATTGCAGATCCAAACAAGGACTTTGTTGTGTGTACAAATGCCTACAAGGAAGGACTTAAAGGAGTCCTTATGCAATAAGAACATGTAATTTTCTATGAATCCATAAAATTGAATGAGCATGAAATCAATTATGTGACCCACGATCTAGAATTGGCTGCTATAGTGCATGATTTAAAATTTGGAGGCATTATCTCCTGGGTAGGAGATTTGTACTTAGACATACCATTGTGGATTGAGGTACCTGTTTGATCAACCAAAACTTAATGCTAGACAAGCTAGATGGATGGCTCTCCTTAGTGAGTTTTATTTTGAAATCAAACATATCAAAGGAAAGGACAATAGGGTGGTTGATTCCCTTAGCATAAGTATGAAAGTGATTCACTTGGTAGTTGTAAGAACCTATGAAAAACATGTCGGGGTGAGATTCAATAGTGCACAAGAAACATATGCATTTTTTGAGACTATAAATTGTACTTAGAACAAGAGCCCACAGGGCTGAAGTATGAAGGATATCAATTGTTGAATGATGGCCTTCTAACTTACAAAGGTAGGTTGTATATTCAAATTGTGATGACTTAAAGAGGTTCATGATGGATGAACTACACAAAACACCATATACTGGTCATCCTGGTTATGAGAAGATGATCACAACCACTAGGAAATTGTTTTATTGGCTGGACTGAAAAAATACATAGTTGATTACTTTGCTAAATGAATAGAAAATCATCATGTTAAGGCATAACATCGACATCCAACAGGGTTGTTTCATCCCCTACCGATACCAGAATGGAAATGGGAAACCATCTCCATGGATTTCATCGTGGGGTTACAAAAATCGACCAAACAAAATGATGTCATCATGCTAGTTGTGGAAAAATTGAGCAAGGTTGCTCACCTCATTCCCATCAAGTAAACTTGCAAGGAAATAAATATTGTTGGTATTTTCATGAAAGAAATATTTAGGCTGCATGTCATGCCCAAGGAGATCATATCTAACATAGATGCGAAATTTACTTCAAGATTTTGGAGATCTCTGTTTTTTGGTTTTGAAATTAAATTGCCATTTAGTATAGCCTATCACCCTCAAACTGATTGAAAAATAGAAAGGTTAAACCAAGTGTTAGAGGACATGTTAAGGATGCACGTAGTGCATTAGCCTAAGAATTGGGAAGACTACCTACCACTGGTAGAGTTTTACTACAACAATGGCTATCGAGAGTCATTGAAGATGGACCCTTTTGAGGCCCTCTATGGTAGACAGTGCAAGTTTACAATTAGTTGGGATAACCCAGTATACAAAATTACAATTCGGCCAGATATTCTGAAATAAATGGAACAACAAGTAATTCGGATAAAGAAAAATTTGAAAGTGGCTCAGGATAGAAAAAAAAACTATGTAGACAAAAAGAGGACTCCTAGAGAATTCAAAATAGGGGATCATGTGTATCTTTGAGTTAGACCCAGGAAAATCTCCTTGAGAATATGAGGTTGTGCCAAGCTAGCACCTCGATATCGTGGACCCTTTGAAATTTTGGATAGAGTGGGACCTATAGCCTATATATTAGTGAAGGCACATGAAGGCATGTGATGTTTTCCATATTTCATTATTGAAGAAATATGTACATGATTCTAATCATATAATTGATCGGTCTATGATTCAGGTGGAACTAGAGGGAGAATTCCTGCTAGAACCTCAATGCATAATAGACAAGAAGGAAAACCCACTTAGGAACATAACCATTGCAAAGGTCAAGGTGCAGCGGAAACACTTTGGCCCAGATGAGGCTACATGCTAAATGGAGGATGCCATGAAACATGCATATCGATTTTTGTTTACTTATGTACATACAGAGCACATCGATAGCTAGAACATCAAGGATGATGTTCCTTTAAGGAGGAGGGGATTGTAATACCCTTGTTTCCCTCGGTTTGTAAATATAACTATAACTGGACAAGAGACTATGGAAGATTAGATATGTGTGAAAGTTTGGATTTGATGAACCTTTTTGTTATAAAAGGTAAATGTATGTATTTTATATTATTAATAGAAAATGGATAAGTGTTGCATAAGTGCTAAAAGGGGGGTTTTCCAAGATAGACCATGGTTCTATGAGAGAGATAGTGAGGGGAACAAAAAATGTTTGAGATGACCCCCCACCAAACCAGTACCTTACTAGATTTAATGGCTCAGACCCAGAACAGTCGTTTGACCTAGAAAATGAATTACCAGTCATATTGTTAGTTGGAACATTCCTCCTCAAGAGTTAATGAGGAGATGGGGTAGAGTACCCATCTGTAATACTTCCATACCTAACCACGCTTTGGGGATTCAAACCCACACAACCTTGTTGAGGAAGGAAAGAAAAGTGGTAATTTGTGGGAAGAGGAATATCTACATGAGGAGGTAGAGTCGAAATACCAATCTCAAGAAGAGAACAGAGCACTTGGAACTCTCTGGTTAGAGGAAGAACTGGGAAATAATCTCGTTCTATGTGCAATACGTTGTTGGCAGGATTTTTATTTCAAACTGATAAACGGGGTTGACGAGTGATTGTGAAAGTACTCATGCATACCTCTTTTCTTGGTACAAAGGAAACCAGTGGCCAAGATCCTGTGGGAGGAGGAGAGTAACCTACATCCTTGGTTTTCACTGAGAAAGAAGAAAGAGTCTCTCTTAGAGAATCATGGTCTAGCTCGGGGTTGTTAGTGGTAAATCCATTAGGAGTGGTTGTGCCTATGGTTGGATGGAAATCGAAACCCTTTTCTGCAGTCGCTTCACGAATTCTATTTTTCTGATAATTATTTTCATACTCTGTGTATTGAAATGGAAATGATGATTGAATATATTTATATGTCTATGACTGAGTTCTGTATTAAATGATTAAGGTAGAAATATTTATTTTCTCTCTGTGAACCTATGATTTTTAATGGTCTTGTTCTTTCCTCAGCTTAGCAACTAGAGAGCTAGGGGATGTAATTCTGCAAGAGTGTCAGGGAAGGATTTATTGGGATTCTTAAGTCCTACCAACCTCTAGAATCTACCTTCATGGGAATACTAAGTTCAAACCCTATGGAAGGAGGGAACCTCCTTTATTCCTTTAAATCATGCAACCAAGGGCTCATGCCCGTGTCCTTAAACAATTCATGACTAAGATATTGGCGCGTAGCCTATGATATTTTTCGAAGGACCCATGTGACGAAGACCTGGGAACCCTGAGCTAGGCCTGAAAGGAGATAAGCCTTTCTAGCTTCAGAACTCCAGGAGTTCAGAGATCTGAAGTATTATGACCCTACTTTTATAAAATGGATGAAGGCAACTGGTTTCTATGGTTACCCACGAGGTCAAGCGGTGCCTGGCGGATTCCCTAACTGGGATAGGTAGACCTGCCCCACCGTTAAACCTTGATCCATTCATCAATCATGAGGTAATGCGAGCCACAAATCAGAGGGTATTTAGGATTCCCCTTGGTCGTTGGATCTACGTTAAGGTAACCTCAACGAAGTCCTACTTCAGGAGAACGAATATGTTATAGCATAAAACTCCCCGAATGTTAAAGTTATGAAGTGATGAGAGGCGTGGATCTGGGGATTTCATTGAGAACCCCTCTTACCCATCTGATCAACTAGTGGAGGGGCCCATGTAAGTCACTTTAGTGAAGTCCTACTTTGGGAGAGAAGAGCGGACATAATGTCAAAGGCCCCAAAGGATAGAGCTACAAAGTGACAAGAACCATAGATCTAGGGACCCTTCGGGATATCCCCTGACCATTATATCTAGACCATGGTCAGCCTGATGCTGACCACTCCAAGATTAAGAAATAAGTCACACCACAGATCCTCTAAACATCGAAGTTATGAAGTAATGGAGGTCGTAGATCAAGGGGCTAGGTGGATACAACTTGACCGTGAGATCGAAGGGCATGGAAGTCTACTAGTCTGGGGTGATGTGGCACGCTAATGTCACCAGGGTGACATGGACCCACGTTTGACATGGCACATGTCACATGGATTCGTGCATTTCACAAACTCTATGTGCCCAATCAAATGTGACATGTTTCACCCACTGTAGGGGCCATGTGTCCTATATCCCTTACCACATGTCACCCTTGGCACTTACCTATTTGGTCCACTTGGAGAGAGGAGTATTCGAGACCCACCTGTACTTGTCTCCACATATAGTACACCACTAGGTGTGAGGGTGGACCATTCAGGAGTCTGGGACTTCGGGACTCCATAGGTTTGGGGTGAAACATCAAGGATAATATGAAAGGCCGAAAGGACAGAGCCACGTGGAGAGATTCCAATCTCCTTTAGGAGTTTAGGAAATTGGGACTTCGAAGAATAGGTATGCAGAAAGGAAAATGAGACGTTCAACACTGAAGTGTCGAATGCCAAACTTCCCTCTAGCTCATGTGTTAAATGAAGATTGTGGCCCACCATTGGATTGGATGGTGGATGAACCTTCCCCGTGGATGTAGGAAATTTGGGATGGTATGAATGAGGTGGAGCCACATGGGTTCCATGTGGCCCATGTCTGATAATTCCCGAAGAACTTTGGGAAGCCATAACTTGTAATCTAGATCTCGGTTTTGAGTCTGGTAGTAGTTGTTAGAGAGATACGATTAATTAGAAGAGAATGGAGATCTCAGAGAGATGATTTGAGATGACTAAGGTAAGTGAATTTTTTATGTCCCATCCCTAGAAAGATTACTTATGGGTTAGGTGTGTTACAGAAGACGAGGCTATCACTAAGGCCCAATAGTTTGACTTAATTTACTCTCAATCGGGGTACCTTTATACAGTATTACTTGATGCTACTCTCCCCTTTACCCTTTGGGAAAGACAAACCTAGAACATCACACTTTGTCAATGGGATGATGGGGTCCAAGGCCCATACTCGCCTTCACACTCAAACGGTACCCACATTTGGGACCACTCAATATCAACCAAAATACGGTGGAAACCCATATTATCATCCTCCACTACTTCCATGATCATTCCTTGCCCCCCTCCCGACGATATTATCATAATCGAATATCACATCATGTTTCTGACATTGATTCCATGCACTATGTGTCCAATGCCACTAGTCATACAATATCCACTCTCCTTAAAATGAGTCCATGACTCTAGAACCACCTCCTCACCACTTGGGCTTAGAGGCTGGGAAACTTCATTCATCCTTGAAAGCATCCATGCATGTTTCTTCCCCCAATGAAAAAATAAACCATAAACTCTCAACTTCATTATTCCCAAAACCTCCATTTAGGTTCTCCTATTGACTACTGGAAGGGTCCTAACAATTCAATTGGTTCACCCTCTAATATTATCTTCCTTGATAAGGCCATTACTCGCTCTCAAATAAGATCATATCTTAACATTGATAGGTATATCAGGGACTCCAGTTCCATGATGACCAATCAGGCCCATATAGGATATTTTTCCACACAGTTTAAAGTCCCAAACATTTGAATAGTTATTACACAACATAATGGATTTGATACAATGGTTCAGATCCTCTTTTGTGGATTTTCAACTTTAAAATGAATGTTATTAAACCTTTGGTCCATCATTTTGGGTATTTGAAAACAACCCTTCCCCCAATCCTCATATGATAATACATGGGGCAGTACCACTTCCCACCTTGGTCCCATAAGACCTAGCTCTCGATACAACACCAACTCACAATATATCCTTCATGGGAACCATTATAGTACCACCTTGTGTCCAGTTCCCCCAAACATCATGCGATTACAAGCCACATGGCGTACTCAAAATGATCCACCAAGATATTTTCATTACTTCTTGTAGTGAGCCCCATTATCCTTGGTCATTTTTAGTTTCCCCCATAGGGAAATGTGGCCTCCTTTAGGGAGTGCCTTGTTTGGGAAACCATGGTTCCCCAACCTCCCTTAGGGAGTTCATTTTTCGGGAACACATTGTTCCTTGGCCTCCCTTAGGGAGGGCCTTGTCTAGGAACCCATGGTTCCCTAACCTCCTTCAGAGAGTTCCTTTCCCAAGAACTCCTTGTTCCATGGCCTCCTTGAAGGAGTTCCTTTTTCAAGAACCCATCGTTCCTTGGCATCCTCTAGGGAGGGCCTTGTTCGGGAACCCATGGTTCCCGAATATCCTTTAGGGGGTTCCTTTTCTAGGAACTCCTTGTTTTTTGGCCTCCTTTAAGGAGTGCCTTTTGTAAGAAGGCACCATTACTTGTCCTCTCTTAGGGAGTTCCTTGTTCGGGAACTAATGTTTCCCTGGCCTCCTTTAGGGAGTTCCTTTTCAGGAACTCATTGTTCTATGACCTCCCTTAGGTAGTGCCTTGTTTGGGAACCCATGGTTCCTTGGAGTCCTTCAAGGAGTTCCTTTTTTAGGAACCCAATGTTCGTTGGCTTCCCTTAGGGAGTTCCTTTCTCGGGAACCCATGGTTCACTGGCCTCCTTCAGTGAGTTCCTTTTCAAGAACCCATTGTTCCTTGGCCTCCCTTAGGGAGGGCCTTGTTCAGGAACCCCTGGTTCCCTGGTCTCCCTTAGGGATTTCATTTTCCCAGGAACCCATCATTCCCTAACCTCCTTCGGGGATTACCTCTTCTAGGATCTCATTGTTCCTTGGCCTCCTTCTGAGGTCACCCAAAATTTTCATCAAGGGACGATTTTTTACATCGATGTCAAAATATCAAGTACGCTTACTCACTATAATTTATATCAAATAATTGTCATATGTTATTTATAATCATATATTTTTCACTTTGGTTATTGGATGTTTGTGTGTGCAAGTAATTGGTACAACAATATACAACCCATTAAGTCCTGGCCACTGACATAGACCCCCTACCTCGACAGGTTCCGCTGACCTCCCGGTCTAAGAATCCTTCCAATTCCTCGATTCATATTAGCTCTTCGATTCCCTACTGGAATTCCATGAAAAAAATCCACAGGTCCTATTATGAAACTCCACCTGCACAAACAAACACTTGGTGTGAGTTCCCTCCACATGACCACTACCCGTGACCACAAGCCTAACCAGAAGGTACTTCACGATTTCGCATGTTGGAACTTTGCACGTGAGTCACCCCAACTCGCTAGACCTACGAAATCCCGACAGGGGCCTAACGGATGCTAGCTCCTCCCTTATCCTATTTCCATATGACCCCTCGCTATGACCTGGGGCCCAATCTTTCGAGCGGGTTGATGTTTCACATATCGAGAACTCCCAATGTGATTCACCTCTGTTCTCCTGATGTCCAAACTCCTATACTTCAGATCTAATGGCCCAAATCCCTCCTTGATCTGATGGTCCAGATCGTGTCGGTATTTCACGATTCACGAACCCCAAGAACAGTTCCTTTACGCTCTTCCTACTCCTGAAATGCCAATATTCCAGAGCACCAAATCAATGGTTGACGCTCCTCTAGATCTGACACACACTATCAAATCACAAAATTAGGCCTCGCGAGTTCTCACAATTCTCCCCTTTGACCTCCCCGAGTTGCGAGTCATCGAAATGTTGATCTCTCGTTGCGTGTTCATTCTTGATGGATGGCTAGGATTGATGCGACTCCTATATCCTCGGGTATTTTATCCTCTTCTCCTTGATAATCTTATGATACCCAATCCTCCTACGTACATGGAGCTCTACCACTCGTCCTCTGATAATGGACTGTCCCAATGGTTTTGGGACTTCGTGTTTCGCACTGTCCACTCTCTTGTGCAACTCCAAAGGGTTTAAAACTTGTGCACATTCCCTAGATCCAACGGCTGTTTTTCCATGCACTCAGATCCAATGGTCTAGATTTGATATCATCCATGCTCCCTTCTCGTTGTCTGGACATGGGTTCCAACGGTTCAGATTTTCTTCCCACAACCGATCTGACAACTATGGTCACTCCTCCTCCTGAGCTTGTAACTTCTTCCTGAATTGGAATAATTCAAAAGTTTCAAAGGATGTGGCCTTGGATTCTTCTGTTGTGAGCCCGATGTCTTAAGTCTCACTTGCATTCTAAAGACGTTGTCTCTCCTAAACTTTCGGACTTGGAATAAGTCCACTCCTGCACAATCCTTGTGTTATCTCTTCTAAGATTTCAACTCGCTCGATCTTTAAGGGGCTTAGCCCTTCTATGTCTTCCCAAAAGGCTTCTGGTGCCCTCCTGAAACATTCTATGCTCGACCTCCTGAGATTTTGAACTTGAAATATGTTGTCTCCTCCGCACACTCCTTGTGCTTGAACAACCTTCAACTGGTTGTCTTCAACACTTCTTATGAGTGTTGTCCTAGTGCACTCCTTCCACAGGTCTCCCTCCAGAGTGTTCAACAACTCTGTCCCCTTGAACTTCAACTGTTTGGACCTAAAAGGTCACTGTCCCTCCTGTTCCTTGAAGAGATGCAAGTTCCCTCTTGGAAAATTTCACTCAAGCACTCCTTGTTGAGCTTGCGGAGTATTCAAAAACTCCATGAGTGTCTTCTCCTAGACACTTCTTTTATATTTTAACTCGAAATAGATTTCTTATTGTGCACTCTTTGCACTCGCTCGATGCCCTCCTGGAAGAGCTTCATAGAACCCTCAGTGATATTGTCTCTCTGTGCCTTCCTTTGCATAGTCTTCATCTCTAGAGTATTCAGTAACTCTAAGGCTTCTTCCTAAGTCTATGACTTCTCTGGTGCACCCTCCTGGCACGTTCTTTCCTTAATTCCACAGAACTCAGATGTGAACTATTTTCACTCGCTCATAGAGTCTTCAACACTCTATCATGCAACCCCTTGCATTAAGCCACAAAGAACCCAGACTGAAATTAAAGAACTCTTAGACAAAGAATTTTGTCTATCCCTGCAAATGGAACCTATCACATACATATACAACATAAAGTAACTCACAAATGACATTCATTCATAACCACATAAACACACAAAGAATATCATGCAGGAAAACTACTCTTTGTATCAATATGAATGTTTGATTACAATATGGGTGAGCTCGGACTGCAACAGAGTCTAGGCTCTCTCCTTATTTTTTTCTATTCTAATCTCATATGCCTTATTATGAATCTAGATACAAAGATATTTTTACAAAAGAGGGGCTCCTCGAGCTCTTCCCTCCAATCTACCTACTCTCATTAATTTACATTGGATTAAAATCAATGGTTGGCTAGTCTGAATCAGATCTAGATCTTATCAAGCTATCAACCATTAAAGGTGACTTAATCTCCTACCTACACAAAGGGAACAATGTGGCTCTTCCATCCTTACAACATTTAATTACAATTTAAAAATTGAAATGAGAGAGATAGAGCCTCTCCCTTCCTTGAATGCACGCTGAATATGTTGTCTAGCTGGCGCATTGTGGGGTTGGACTGATGCTCCTACATCATACTCCATTGCTGTGAAAAATTCATGAGCTCCTGCTCATGAGCTTCCCAGCTCTGTTGAAATCTACTTGGATCCCAACCTCTCTTCTGGAGATGTCCATCTTCTCCACTCCTTTGTTGTTGTTGCTACTTCTTCCCTGCTACTATGGCATGCTCCCTTCTATTCATCTTCTTCCTACTGATAGATTCTTGCACTAACCTCAACATCAACCTCCTTATTTCTTCTGTCACCCTATCTAGCTGTTTCAATGGCTGGCTCTCTTTATGAAGTCTTCTCTTCTGCACTTCCTCCTCGTTGATGGGAAGATCAACTTGATCCCCTTTGCGATTTTATCCATCTCTTATGGACTTAGATTTCCACCTTGCTACAGACTTCAATTTTGTGGTCTCATTATTGAGTTGATGCTCATCTTCCTCCTGTGACAGCTTGACTATCAACTCTCCTGCAGTCTCTCTAATGCTCATCTTCCTCCTGACAGCTTGACACTTCTCTCTAGGGATTCCAACTCTTCACACAGATCAACAAAGTCCATGTTTTCTACTTCCTCCTCTTCTATAGGCTTCAGTGATGTAGTGATCTCCTGTTCAGCTTCCTAGATGAAAATTTCAATCCATTCTACTGAATTCTCTTCTCCTTCTGTTGGGGAAAATGTCAGTCTCTTCTCCTTCTCTTCTTCCTCTATGATAGTCATTGTTGGTTGTCCTCATTTTGCAAAAAATTCTCTGGCTTCAACTGGGCTACTTGGTAGGAATATCTCAATTCCCCCACTGATCAGAATAATTCTTTGATCCTCCCCTATTAGCATTCCTTGCTAATATGAACTCACCTTTGAGTTCATGAGGCTATCAGACAGTCTCATATCCTCTCCCTTGCCCACCTGGAAATTTGGGATTTCTTCCCTACCCTCCTGGCAGTCTATTCGATACTCCAATGATCCCATCTCATTTCCCACCTGACAATTTGAACTTTCTTCACTGCTCACTTGGCAGTGTATGAGATCTCTGCTTGATCTCTTCTCCTCACCATCACTAAGACTCTTCCCATTTTTTGGCTCATAGATTTGAACCATCTCCTCTTCACCTATGAGGCTTTCAACATACCTCAGACAGACTCTCAACAACCTTTTTTGTCCTCTGGACAATAATTTATGAATGAGCCACTTCACCTTCTTCTTCATGGGCCACTCATAAACCAATGCACTTTAGCATCCTGCTGCATTTTAAATGCAAGCTTCTCCGTTTGTGCTCTTATCTCGTTGAGATATTGGTCTATCTTAGCCTTGATTTTCTACTGGTGGTATTTTCACTGACCACTCCTCTAGCCTTCAGTATCCATCCTCTTCTTTCTCCACCTGAAATATACAGATGGAAATTCTCGCTCTGATACCACTTGACACAGACCCCCTACCTCGATAGGGTCCGCTAACCTCCTGGTCTAAGGATCGTTCCAATTCCTTGATCCACATTAGCTCTTCGATTCCCTACTAGAATACCATGAAAAAATCCATAGGTCCTATTATGAAACTCCTCCTACGGGAAAAAACACTGGGCGTGAGTTCCCTCCACGTGACCACTACCCATGACCACAAGCCTAACCAAAAGGCACTTCACAATTTCACGTGTTGGAACTTTTCACGCGAGTCACCCTGATTCTCCTGACCTCTTAAATCTCAACAGGGGACTAATAGATGCTAACTCCTCCCTTATCCTGTTTCCATATGGGCCCTCGCTATGACCTGGGGCCTAGTCTTTCGAGCGTGTCAGGGTTTCACATTTCAGAAAATCCTGATGTGATTCACCTCCATTCTCTCCATGTCCAAACTCCCGATGCTTTAAATCTAATGGTCCATATCCCTCCTCAATCCGATGGTCCAGATCGTGTAAGGATTTTTCAATTCGTGAACCCCGAGAACAGTTCCTCTACGCTCTTCCGACTCCCGAAATGCCGATATTTTAGAGCACCAAATAAAAGGTTCGTGCCCCTTTAGATCTGACTACCACTATCAAATCACTAACTCGGGCCTAGTGAGTTCTCAAAATTCTCCCCTTTGACCTCCCTGAGTCGAGAGTCAGCGAAATACTGGTCTCTCGCTACGTGTCCCTTCTCGATGGATAGCTAGGATTGATGTGGCTCCTAGCTCCTCAGGTATTTTCTCCTCTTCTCCTTGCTAATCTTCCGATACCCAATCCTCTAACATATGCAAATCTCCATCACGCGTCCTCCGATGATGGACATTTTTGATGGTTTGGGGACTTCGTGTTTTGTGATGTCCACTCTCCTATGCAACTCCAAAGGGTTTAAACCTTGTGCATGTTCCCTGGATCCAATAGCTATTGGTCCACACACTCAGATCCAATGTTCTAGATATGATATCCTCCATGCTAGATTCTCATTGTCTAGATGTGGGTTCCAAGGGTCTAGATCTTTTTCTCACAGTCGATCTGATGGTTGTTGTTGCTCCTCCTCCTAAGCTTGTAATTTCCCCCTGACTTGGAAGAATTCAAAAGTTTCAAAGGTTGCAGCCTTTGATTCTTCTGTTGTGAGCCCGATGTATTGAGTCTCACTTGCATTCAAAAGACGTTGTCTCTCCTGATCTTTTAGAATTGGAATAAGTCCACTCCTGCATAGTCCTTGTTCTATCTCTTCTGAGCTTTCAACTCACTCAATATCTAAGGGACTCGACCCTTCAACATCTTCCCAAAAGACTTCTGGTGCCCTCCTGGCACATTCTGCACTTGACCTCCTGAGATTTTGAACTTGAAACAATTTCTCTCATCCGCACACTCCTTGTGCTAGACTAACCTTCAATTGGTTGTCTTCAACACTTCGTTTGAGTGTTATCCTGGTGCACTCCTTGCATAAGTCTCCCTCTAGAGTGTTCAACAACTCTGTCCCCTTTAGCTTCAACTACTCGAACCTCAAAGGTCACTGTCTCTCTATCCCTCAAAGATATGTAAGTGCCCTCTTGAAAAATTTTGCTCAAGTACTCCTTGCTGAGCTTGCAGAGTATTCAACAACTCTATCAGTGTCTTCTCCTAGACACTTCTCTTATCTCTGAACTTGAAATAGATTTCTTCTTCTGCACTCTTTGCACTTGCTTGATGCCCTCCTGAAAGAGCTTCACAGAACCCTCAGTGATTCTGTCTCTTTGTGCCTTCCTCTGCACAGTTTTCACCTCTAGAGTATTTAGTAACTCTGAGGCTTCTTCCTGAGTCTATGAATTCTATGGTGTGCACTCCTGGCACATTCTTTCCTGAATTCCACAGAACTCAGATGTGCACTCTTTGCACTGGCTCATAGAGTCTTCAATACTTTGTCATGCAACCCCTTGCATTAAGCCACAAAGAAACTAGACTAAAATCAAAGAACTCTCAAATAGAGAATTATGTATATCCCTACAGATGGAACCTATCACATACATCTACAACATAAAATAACACACAAATCAAATTCATTCATAACAACATAAACACACAAAGAATATCATGCAGGAAAACTACTCTTTGTATTAATATGAATGTTCGATTACAATATGGGTGAGCTCGAACTGCAACAGAGTCTTGACTCTCTCCTTTTTTTCTATTCTAATATCATCTTCCTTCTTATGAATCTAGATACAAATAAATTTTTACAGAAGAGAGTCTCCTTGAGCTCTTCCCTCTAAGCTACCTACTCTCATTAATTTACATTGAATTACAATCAATGGTTGTCTAGTCTAAATCAGATCTAGATCTTATCAGCCTGCCATTAAAAGCGACTTCATCTCCTACCTACACAAAGGCATCGACGTGGATCTTCTAACCTTACAACATTTAATTAAAATTTAAAATTTGAAATGAGAGGGATGGAGCCTATCCCTTTCTTGAATGCATGCTGAATGTGTTGTCTAGTTGGTGCGTTGCTGGTTTGGAGTGATGCTCCTACATCAGCCACCCAATGGCCCCTTCAGGTATATGTTCAAAACTGACATGCACTCATGCCCTTTGTAAACAACTTCATATCCCATTTATACCCCTTGACATTTATCCTTAGGATCCCCACACCCAGCTTTGCGGTACCATCACCTCCATTGCATTCAGGTATTATCAACTAGTAGCATTATTACCTCCATAAGTTGTCCCACATATATTTATCCCTTGGCATATTGACACTCATTTCGTTCTATCCATTAGGCTCGAGAGTCCTGGTAGTGTGTTGGGATCTAGTTTTGTCATATTTTACACCATACAAATACACTTATCATTACACCTCCCCACATTTCGTCACTAATATATCCCTAATTACACCATAAACTGCCATTATCTCGTGCTATTCATCATATGTGGTTAATACATAATTTTCCATATTTTTAGTGATTAAAAGGATGATTATACAATATTTTTTCTGATGATGGTTTAATCCTATGCTTCTATATCCAAGAAACATGTTCCTGTACTATTCAGGTTTTGTTACATGCACTACCCATGTTCTGGTATCTGTATTGTTCTTGTTCTGGTACCCAATACTAGGCTCATCCGGTACTCCAAGTCATCTGGTACCGTAAGGTTCTACAGTCAACCAGTGACTACATAGTCATCTGATACCCACACTCCATGGCATCCGGTACCCACACTCCATGTCATCCAATACTCAGTTTTTCTGGTACCAATACTGCGCTCATCCAGTACTCCAAGTCATCCGGTACCAAAAGGTTCTATAGTCAACCGGTACCTACGTAGTCATCCGGTACCCACACTACATGTCATCCGATACCCACACTCCATGTTGTATAGTACTCATCTCTTTTGGTACAAATTTTGCGCTATCCCGATACCAATGTTGTGTTTGCTTGGTACCAACATCAACAATCGTCCGGTACTAGATATAGTTCGAAATTTTAGAAAGCTTCTAGAGGAAAATCGGGGACATGGGGTTTTTTAAGAGAGAAGTTTACATGCGAAAAAATGGGGAATAATTCACCCATATCACACGTGTGTACCTTCATCTCATAGGGAATGGTTCTGCAAAAATTAGCAAAAATCTCAAACTGCCAACTTGTGCCTCAATTTTTGTGCAAATGGCATCAGATCTAGAAATTCTACGAAATGGGTTTTGTCTAGAATATGGAAAATTGAGTAAGAGGTGGGAACATTTTCAAAATGAGAATTAGTTTGGAAGATATGGGTGGATCCCTAACTTGAATCTGCCCAAATTACATTAAAACCCAGATTTTTGGGATTTATGTCTAAAAATGTAAAATTTGAAATCTGAGCATTGGGATTCGGTCCCATCCACTCCTAAATGATTATTCATGTATAAATAAGACTCATAGGGATGTGAGAAAGCCATTAGTTTCATGAATATTTTGTAAATGAAAAATTAATTCTTTTGAGAAAGCTTTAATGAGTTGTTATCCATGTAAAAACAAAGTTTTTGATCTCAATGAAGAATGGATTGTTTCCGCCACATTGAGCATCCTTCTAGCTTGATCTGAGTCCTTCTTAGTAGCACCGACCTCCCAAGAAGGGCTACTCAATGAGGGTAAGTGTTTTCATACTGTATTTACTTTGTAGATTAGTATTGTGTTGTTTGTTTACATGTAATTCAATTTTGGTTTTGATTATTGATTGGATTAAATTTTGATGCATTTCAATTTTGTCATTTACATTAGTTTTGGTAATTAAAGATAAGATTTCATTTTACCCTTAATTTGTGTGCACCAATCCCGTAGATATATGCTATTTGCATTAATTGTTCCCAATACTCTGTTTTGTGAAATCCATTCTCATTGCATTTCAATTCATTTCGAAACCTTCTTCCCATAAATGCATCTTGTCTTTTCTTCAGAAATCGATTGGAATAATACTCCTCAAGATCACATTTATATGATCAACTTTCATATTCATTTCCACCCATTTTCATTAACAAACACATACCTTTTGCAGCTTCTATACTCATCTAGATTCAGTTCATACACAAAGATCAATTGTAGAAGGTATTGTTCTCCCTCCAACTCTTCATATTCCACTTGCAATTCTTCCCACAAACACTCTGCCACACTCATGAATTGTGTCCCCACATTCGCCCTTTGTTTCAAATCTAATCCATTACGTCATATGCATATTGTCATCATGCATTATATCTATTCCATTACATAATCATATCTCCATTTCATCTCATTTCTGTTTTGCTATTGTTTATTGCTTCAAAGATTGATTAATTCATTAAGACTTTATCATATACACAATCTTTTGAATGCATAAAATAAACAAGTATCACTCTTTATTCATTATTTTCTACCTAAAACTTAATTAGATTCAAAAGGTGTTATTCTTTGTATGCAAGTCTTTCAGAGAAGAAAGTTAGTAAGCTTGTATTCTCATTCATTTATTCTAAATTTCCATTGTATTAAATATCCATTACTCTTGTGCATTTGATTCACTCATTATTTCTTTATGATTGTTGTATACATTTAAAAGGGTGGTTTTGAGTCTAAGTGAATCTTAGGTGTTGATTGAGTTTGATGATTTTGAGTTTCTCGCACTTAGTTTTTATTTCCCATACCTTTGTATTCCTTGGACTTTAATTTCACATAGATTCAATCACCAATGGATATATTAGAGGTATAACTTGTGAGATATGGCCTTCCCATGTTGGAATTATTCCCAAGGTGTTAGTTTATTTCCTGTCATTTGAATTCATTTCCGTTTGTTTGTTTCTTTTATTGCATTTATGTGTGGATTCACTATATGAAATAATCATTGAAGGACATAAAACTTAAGTAAGCTAATTAGGATTGATCACACGAATACCACCCTGATTGCATGAAAGACTGTGATCTAAGCATTTATAGTACTAAGTTATTCCTACGTCCCAGTGATGAATCCTTAGTGTTAATTTCCGGCAGTGTGGGTTTGAAGATTGTTTTGTCGACTTTAGATTAGGTTAGCCTAGGCTATGATCATGCATTTCCCATGCCTGCACCTTGAAGCTTATGAGCCCCAGTTGATAATTAAATGTCATAATTAATAATGCATA
This sequence comes from Picea mariana, assembly GCA_032191745.1. NCBI lineage: Eukaryota > Viridiplantae > Streptophyta > Pinopsida > Pinales > Pinaceae > Picea > Picea mariana. The sequence goes on along the minus strand of JASDQU010508591.1, from coordinate 12,897 downwards.
TATTTAGCCCAATATTTTTGTGCCATTATCTGGGAGGTGCTAAAGGGATTAAAGCATAGGTAGGTCACTTTTATTTCTCCAAAGCCTTGACTATTCCTTTCATGCAAGTGTGTTTATTTTCATGCAAGTGTGGTGTGATTTTAAGGATGACCTAAGGGTGGAGAGAAGACAGTAATACGTGAGGGAAGTGCCCATGTATCCACTTTAGTGGGGTTGCTCCAAAGTTAGGTTGTCCTCTTTCTTTCAGTAGTTAGAATTTGTGTTTTATTAACATTAGCCATATATATATATATATATATATATATATATATATATATATATATATAT